>JAPZAG010002462.1:0-17131 GCA_027475135.1 Bactrocera correcta | reverse complement strand
AAATTTATAAAGCCTTCGGTAACGCGTGATTTAGAAGAATTCCGTAATCTTATATTTAGGAAAATTTTTTGATTTTGGTATTACCATTTAGCAATCGAATCGAAATGCTTCAAATATTGTTTAATTTTTAGTTAAATTTAAAACTTCTTTATCTTATGAAGTTTACATAAAGCCATAACGGCATAACGGAAAATATTTGGGGAATTCCGTAACTTTTATTTAGGTAAAAAATCGATTTTCTTGTAATACACATTTAGCAATCGATATCGAAATGTTTCAAATCATTAGTTTAACATATTTAATTTAAAAAAACCTTTTTTAAAAGACTAAAATTTTATAAAGCCTTAACGGAAAACGGCAGTGCATTTAGAAGAATTCCGTTTCTTATATTTAGGTATAAAGTCGATTTTCTTGTATTTCCCATAAGCAATCGATATCGAAATGCTTCAAATCATTATTTAACATTTTTAATTTAAAAAAAACCCCTCTTTCCACTGAAGTTTTCATAAAGCCTTAACGGATAACGCGGTGATTTGGGAAGAATTCCTTTAATCTTATATTTAGGTAAAATGATTTTCGGTATTACCATTTAGCAATCGATATCGAAATGCTTCAAATCATTATTTTAAATATTTTTAAATTTAAATTTAAATTTTTTAAACCCCTGAAGTTCAAAAGCCTTCGGCATAACGGCAGTGCATGTAGAAGAATTCCGTAATCTTATATTTAGGTATAAAGTCGATTTTCTTGTATATACACATTTAGCAATCGATATCGAAATGCTTCAAATCATTAGTTTAACATATTTAAGTTAATAAACCTTCTTTAACGCACTGACGTCTTCATAGAGCCTTAACGGTATAACTGCAGTGCATTTAGAAGAATTCCGTATTCTTATATTTAGGTATAAAGTCGATTTTCTTGTATTTACATATTTAGCAATCGATATCGAAATGCTTCAAATCATTATTTTAACATATTCAAGTTAATTAACCCTCTCTGTCTTACTGAAGTCTACATAAAGCCTTAACGGCATAACAGCGGTGTATTTAGGAGAATTCCGTTATCTTATATTTAGGTATAAATTTGATTTTCTGGTATGTACACATTTAGCAATCGATATCGATATGCTTCAAATCATTAGTTTACTATATTTAAGTTAATTAAATATCTTTATTTTGCTGAAGTCTGCAAAAGCCTTAACGGCATAACGGCAGTGCATTTAGAAGAATTACGTAATCTTATATTTAGGTATAAAGTCGATTTTCGTGTATATACTCATTTAGCAATCGATATCGAAATGCTTCAAATCATTTGTTTAATATATTAAAGTCAATAAACCTTCTTTAACGCACTGAAGTTGATATAAAGCCATGCCGGCATAACGGCAGTGCATTTAGAAGAAGTCCGTAGTCTTATATTTAGGTATAAAGTCGGTTTTCTTGTATATACACATTTAGTAATCGATAACGAAATGCTTCAAATCATTAGTTTTACATACTTAAGTTAATTAACCTTCTTTATCTTACTGAAGTTTACATAAAGCCATAACGGTATAACGGCAGTGCATTTGGATGAATTCCGTAATCTTATATTAAAGTAAAAAGTCGATTTTGTTGTATATACACATTAAGCAATCGATATCGAAATGCTTCATCTCATAAGTTTAACATATTTAAGTTAATAAACCTTCTTTAACGATCTGAAGTTGGCATATAGCCATGGCGACATAACGACAGTACATTTGGAAGAATTCCGTAGTCTCATATTCAGGTATAAAGGCGATTTTCTGGTATATATGCATTAAGCAGTCGATATCGAAATGCTTCAAACCATAAGTTTAACATATTTAAAATAATTAACCTTCTTTAACGTATTGAAGTTGTTACAAAGCCATGGCGGCTTAACGACAGTACATTTGGAAGAATTCCCTAATCTTATATTTAAGTACAAAGTCGATTTTCTTGTATATATATATTTCGCAATCGATATCGAAATGCTTCAGATAACTGGTTTAACATATTTAAGTTAATAAACCTTCTTTAACGCACTGAAGTCTACATAAAGCCTTAACGGTATAACTGCACTGCATTTAGAAGAACTCCGTTATCTTATATTTAGGTATAAATTCGACTTTCTTGTATATACTCATTTAGCAAGCGATATTGAAATGCTTCAAATCATTATTTTAACATATTTAAGTAAATTAACCTTCTTTAACGTATTGAAGTGTATATAAAGCCATAACGACAGTACATTTGGAAGAATTCCGTAATCTTATGTTTAAGTATAAATTCGATTTTCTTGTAAATACACATTTAGCAAGCGATATCGAAATGCTTCAAATCATTAGTTTAACATATTTAAGTTAATTAACCTTCTTTAACGTATTGAAGTTGATATAAAGCCATAACGGCAGTGCATTTGGAAGAATTCCGTAATCTTATATTTAGGTATAAAATCGATTTTCTTGTATATACACATTTTGCAATCGATATCGAAATGCTTCAAATCATTAGTTTAACATATTTAAGTTAACTAACCTTCTTTAACGTATTAAAGTTGACATAAAGCCGTAACGGCAGTACATTTGGAAGAATTCCCTAATCTTATATTTAGGTATAAAGTCGATTTCCTTGTATATATATATTTCGCAATCGATATCGAAATGCTTCAGATAACTGGTTTAACATATTTAAGTTAATAAACCTTCTTTAACGCACTGAAGTCTACATAAAGCCTTAACGGTATAACTGCACTGCATTTAGAAGAACTCCGTTATCTTATATTTAGGTATAAAGTCGATTTTCTTGTATATACTCATTTTGCAATCGATATCGAAATGCGTTAAATCATTAGTTTAACATATTTAAGTTAATAAAGCTTTTTAGAAGAACTCCGTTAGCTTATACTAAGGTATAAAGTCGATTTTCTTGTATATACACATTTAGCAATCGATACCGAAATGCTTCAAATCATTCGTTTAACATATTTAAGTTAATTAACCTTCTTTAACGTATTGAAGTTGACATAAAGCCATGGCGGCATAACGGCAGTGCATTTAGAAGAATTTCGTTATCTTATATTTAGGTGTAAAGTCGATTTTGTTGTATATATATTAGTTTAGTTTAACATAATTAAGTTAATTAATTTTTTAACGTATTGAAGTTGATAAAAAGCCACGGCGGCATAACGGCAGTTCATTTAGAAGAATTCCGCAATCTTATATTTAGGTATAAAATCGATTTTGTTGTATAAATATACGCATTAAGCAATCGATATCGAAATGCTTCAAGTCATTAGTTTAACATATTTTAGTTAATTAACCTCCTTTAACGTATTGAAGTTGATATAAAGCCATGGCGGCATAACGACAGTACATTTGGAAGAATTCCGTAATCTTATGTTTAAGTATAAATTCGATTTTCTTGTATATACACATTTAGCAAGCGATATCGAAATGCTTCAAATCATTAGTTTAACATATTTAAGTTAATAAACCTTCTTTGACGAACTGAAGTTAACATAAAGCCATAACGGCATAACGGCAGTGCATTTAGAAGAATTCAGTTATCTTATATTTAGGTATAAAGTCGATTTTCTTGTATATACATATTTAGCAGTCGATATCGAAATGCTTCAAATCATTACTTTAACATATTTAAGTTAATAAACCTTCTTTAACGAACGGAAGTTGGCATAAAGCCATGGCGACATAACGGCAGTGCATTTAGAAGAATTCCGTAATCTTATATTTAGATATGAAGTCGATTTTGTTATATATACACATTAAGCAATCGATATCGAAATGCTTCATTTAACTGGTTTAGCATATTTAGGTTATTTAGCCCCCTCTATCTTACTGAAGTTTACATAAAGCCATAACGGCATAACGGCAGTATGTTTGGCTGAATTCCGTAAAATTTTATTTAGGTATAAAATCGATTTTCTTGTACATACACATTTAGCAATCAATATCGAAATGCTTCAAATCATTAGTTCAGCATATTTAAGTAAATTAAACTTCTTTAACGTACTGAAATTTATATAAAGCCATAACGGCATAACGGCAGTGTATTTCGAAGAATTCCGTAATCTTATATTTAGATATAAAGCCGAATTTGTTGTATATGCGCATTAAGCAATCGATGTCGAAATTCTTCAAATCATTAGTTTAACATATTTAAAATAATTAACCTTCTTTAACATAATGAAGATGATATCAAGCCATGGCGGCCTAACGACAGTACATTTAGAAGAATTCCGTAATCTTATATTTAGGTATAAATTCGATTTTCTTGTATATACGCATTTAGCAATCGATACTGAGATGCTTCAAATAACTGGTTTAGCATATTTATGTTAATTAACCTTCTTTATCTTACTGAAGTTCACATAAAGCCTTAACGGTATAAATGCAGTGCATTTAGAAGAATTCCTTAATCTTATATTTAAGTATAAATTCGATTTTGCTGTATATACAAATTTAGCATCCGATATCGAAATGCTTCAAATCATTAGTTTGATATATTTAAGTTAATAAAGCTTCTTTAACGCACTGAAGTTAACATTAAGCCACGGCGGCATAACGGCAGTGCATGTAGAAGAATTCCTTAATCTTATATTTAAGTGCAAAGTCGATTCTGTTGTATATACACATTTAGCAATCGATATCGAAATGCTTCAAATCATTAGTTTACTATATTTGAGTTAATTAAACATCTTTATTTTACTGAAGTCTACAAAAGCCTTAACGGCATAACGGCAGTGCATTTAGAAGAATTACGTAATCTTATATTTAGATATAAAATCGATTTTCTTGTACATACACATTTAGCAATCGATATCGAAATTCTTCAAATCATTAGTTTAACATATTTAAAATAATTAACCTTCTTTAACTTAATGAAGGTGATATAAAGACATGGCGGTAAAACGGCAGTGCATTTAGAAGAATTACGTTATCTTATATTTATGTATAAAGTCGATTTTCTTGTGTCGACACGCTTCAAATCATTAGTTTAACATATTTAAGTTAATCTACCTTCTTAAACGCACTGAAGTCTTCATAAAGCCTTAACGGTATAACTGCAGTGCATGTAGAAAAATTCCGTAATCTTATATTTAGGTATAAAGTCGGTTTTATTGTATATACTCATTTAGCAATCGATATCGAAATGCTTCAAATCATTAGTTTAATATATTTAAGTTAATAAAGCTTCTTTAACGCACTGAAGTTAACATAAAGCCATGGCGGCATAACGGCAGTGCATGTAGAAGAATTCCGTAATCTTATATTTAAGTATAAAGTCGATTTTGTTGTATATACACATTTAGCAATCGATATCGTAATGCTTCAAATCATTAGTTTACTATATTTAAGTTAATTAAACATCTTTATTTTGCTGAAGTCTACAAAAGCCTTAACGGCATAACGGCAGTGCATTTAGAAGAATTCCGTTATCTTATATTTAGGTATAAATTTGATTTTCTTGTATGTACACATTTAGCAAGCGATATCGAAATGCTTCAAATCATTAGTTTAACATACTTAAGTTAATTAACCTTCTTTAACGTATTGAAGTTGATATAAAGCCATGCCAGTATAACGGCAGTGCATTTAGAATTTTATCTTATATTTAGGTATAAAGTCGGTTTTCTTGTATATACACATTTAGTAATCGATCACGAAATGCTTCAAATCATTAGTTTTACATAAAAAAATCGATTTTCTTGTACATACACATTTAGCAATCGATATCGAAATTCTTCAAATCATTAGTTTAACATATTTAAAATAATTAACCTTCTTTATCTTACTGAAGTTTACATAAAGCCATAACGGTATAACGGCAGTGCATTTGGATGAATTCCGTAATCTTTTATTAAGGTAAAAAGTCGATTTTGTTGTATATACACATTTAGCAATCGATATCGAAATGCTTCATCTCATAAGTTTAACATATTTAAGTTAATAAACCTTCTTTAACGATCTGAAGTTGGCATATAGCCATGGCGACATAACGACAGTACATTTGGAAGAATTCCGTAGTCTCATATTTAGGTATAAAGTCGATTTTCTGGTATATATGCATTAAGCAGTCGATATCGAAATGCTTCAAACCATAAGTTTAACATATTTAAAATAATTAACCTTCTTTAACGTATTGAAGTTGATACAAAGCCATGGCGGCTTAACGACAGTACATTTGGAAGAATTCCCTAATCTTATATTTAGGTATAAAGTCGATTTTCTTATATATATATATTTCGCAATCGATATCGAAATGCTTCAGATAACTGGTTTAACATATTTAAGTTAATAAACCTTCTTTAACGCACTGAAGTCTACATAAAGCCTTAACGGTATAACTGCACTGCATTTAGAAAAACTCCGTTATCTTATATTTAGGTATAAATTCGACTTTCTTGTATATACTCATTTAGCAAGCGATATCGAAATGCTTCAAATCATTATTTTAACATATTTAAGTAAATTAACCTTCTTTAACGTATTGAAGTTGATATAAAGCCATATCGACAGTACATTTGGAAGAATTCCGTAATCTTATGTTTAGGTATAAATTCGATTTTCTTGTAAATACACATTTAGCAAGCGATATCGAAATGCTTCAAATCATTAGTTTAACATATTTAAGTTAATTAACCTTCTTTAGCGTATTGAAGTTGATATAAAGCCATAACGGCAGTGCATTTGGAAGAATTCCGTAATCTTATATTTAGGTATAAAATAGATTTTCTTGTATATACACATTTTGCAATCGATATCGAAATGCTTCAAATCATTAGTTTAACATATTTAAGTTAATTAACCTTCTTTAACGTATTAAAGTTGATATAAAGCCGTAACGGCAGTGCATTTGGAAGAATTCCGTAATCTTATATTTAGGTATAAAGTCGATTTTGTTGTACATACACATTTAGCAATCGATATCGAAGTGCTTCAAATCATTAGTTTAACAAACGAGGGCTGTCTGATAAATAACCGACGTAACCATCATGCACGCGACTTTTTCACAATGTTTTTTTTATTTTTCTACATAGTCTCCTTGTTACTCCACACACTTCTCCCAGCGATGCTCCCATCTCTGCAACCCTTCCAAATAGTACTTGGCGTCTTTGTCTGCAAAATACGAGTTCACGAAAGAGATTGCCTCCTCATTTGACGAAAATCTCTGGCCGCCAAACGCAGTTTTAATTTGAGGAAACAAAAAAAGTCGCTTGGTTCTATATCCTGTGAATAAGGTGGATGGTCAAGCAGTTCGAACCGCAATTCGTGGACTTTCGTCATGGCGACTGTTGAGGTGTGAGATGGTGCGTTGTCTTGGTGGAACAAGACTTTCTTTTTTTGCAAATGTGGATGATTTTTCGAAATTTCTTCCTTTAGCTTGTCCAATAATGATGCGTAGTATGCTCCTGTTATAGTTTTTCCTTTTTCAAGATAGCCAATAAATATAATTCCATGGCTGTCCCAAAAAACACTCGCCGTCACTTTCCCAGCCGAATACACAGCTTTAGGTTTTTTTGGGGCCGGTTCCCCCTTTTCAATCCACTGCTTAGATTGGATTTTTGTTTCGAGCGTATAATGATGAATCCAAGTTTCGTCTACAGTTATCAATCGGCGCCAAAACTTGGTCGTATTGCCTCTAAACTGAGCCAACAGTGCGCTGGAAATGTTCATGCGCGCACGTTTGTGGTCTAGCGTAAACAACCGCGGCACCCAACGCGCGGACAGCTTTCTCATGCCCAAATCTTGGTTTAATATGTGACAAACTCGTTCTTTTGACATCTTCATAATCTCAGCTATTTCCTTAACTTTAATCCGGCGGTCGTCTAATACCAATTGATGAACTTTAGCGATGTTATGGTTAGTGGTTACAGCTTTTGGACGCCCAGGACGTTCATCATCTTCCAAGCTCCTGCGACCACGTTTAAATTCATCTGCCCAAAATTTTATGGTGATAAACGATGGTGCAGAGTCACCGTACACAGAGTCCAACTCATCTTTGATTTGTGAAAGCGTATTGCCATTCAAAAATAAAAATTTAATTACAGCTCGATATTCAATCTCCATTTTGGGGAAATCACCGAAATAGACTCACAAAAACGACTGTCAACAGATAATTGCGCAACATAAATTTCCGAAATTTTGGCGAGTAGAAATTATGATATGCACACTTTGAAGTAGAAACTTTTTTTCAGAGGTACCGCTAGCTTTACGTTGAGGTCGGTTATTTATCAGACAGCCCTCGTATTTAAGTTAATTAACGCTCTTTATCTTACTGAAGTCTACAAAAGCCTTAGCGGCATAACGGCAGTGCATTAAGAAGAACTACGTAATCTTACATTTAGCTATGAATTCGATTTTCTTGTATATACACATTTAGCAATCGATATCGAAATGCTTCAAATTATTAGTGTAACATATTTAAGTTAATAAACCTTCTTTAACGTATTGAAGGTGATACAAAGCCATGGCGGCATAACGACAGTGCATTTAGAAGAATTCCGTAATCTTATATTTAGGTATAAAGTCGAGTTTCTTGTATATTCACATTTGGCAATCGATATCGAAATGCTTCAAATCATTAGTTTTACATATTTAAGTTAATTAACCTTTTTATCTTACTGAAGTTTACATAAAGCCATAACGGCATAACGGCAGTATATATTTGGGTGAATTCCGTAATCTTTTACTTAGGTATAAAGCCGATTTTCTTGTACATACACATTTAGCAATCGATATCGAAATGCTTCAAATCATTAGTTTAGCATATTTAAGTAAATTAAACTTCTTTAACGTACTGAAATTTATGTAAAGCCTTAACGGTATAACTGCAGTGTAATTAGGGATAAAGTCGATTTTCTTGTATATACAGATTTAGCAATCGATATCGAAATGCTTCAAATCATTAGTTTAACATATTAAAGTTAATTAACCTTTTTTATCTTACTGAAGTTTACATAAAGCCATAACGGCATAAGGGCAGAATATATTTGGGTGAATTATGTAATCTTTTAGGTATAAAATTGATTTTCTTGTACATACACATTTAGCAATCGATATCGAAATGCTTCAAATCATTAGATTAGCATATTTAAGTAAATTAACCTTCTTTAACGTACTGAAATTTACATAAAGCCTTAACGGTATAACTGCAGTGCATTTAGAAGAATTTCGTATTCTTATATTTAGGTATAAAGTTAATTTTCTTGTATGTACACATTTAGCAATCGATATCGAAATGCTTCAAATCATTAGTTAACATATTAAATTAATTAACCCTCTCTCTCTTACTGAAGTCTACATAAAGCCTTAACGGCATAACGGCAGAGCATTTAGAAGAATTCCGTTATCCTATATTTAGGTATAAAGTCGATTTTCTTGTATTTACACATTTAGCAATCGATATCGAAAATCTTCAAATCATTAGTTTAACATATTTAAGTTAGTTAACCTTCCTGAACGTAATGAAGGTGATATAAAGCCATGGCGGCATAACGACAGTGCATTTAGAAGAATTCCGTTATCTTATATTTAGGTATAAAGTCGATTTTGTTGTACTTACACATTTAGCAATCGATATCGAAAGTCTTCAAATCATTAGTTTAACATATTTAAGTTAGTTAACCTTCCTTAACGTAATGAAGGTGATATAAAGCCATGGCGGCATAACGACAGTGCATTTAGAAGAATTTCGTTATCTTATATTTAGGTATAAATTCGATTTTGTTGTATATACGCATTTAGCAATCGATATCGAAATGCTTCAAAGCATTAGGTTAACATATTTAAGTTAATTAACCTTCTTTAACGTATTGAAGTTGATATAAAACCATAGCGGCGTAACGACAGTACATTTAGAAGAAAGAATTCCGCAGTCTTATATTTAGGTATAAAGTCAATTTTCTTGTATATAAACATTTAGCAATCGATAACGAAATACTTCAAATCATTAGTTTAACATATCTAAGTTAATTAACCTTCTTTAGCGATCTGAAGTTGACATATAGCCATGGCGGCATAACGGCAGTGCATTTAGAAGAATTCCGTAATCTTATATTTAGGTATAAAGTCGATTTTCTTGTATATACACATTTAGCTATCGATATCGAGATGCTTCAAATCATTCGTTTAACATATTTATGTTAATAAACCTTCTTTAACGATCTGAAGTTGGCATATAGCTATGGCGGCATAACGGCAGTGCATGTAGAAGAATTCCGTAATCTTATATTTAGGTATAAAGTCGATTTTGTTGTATATACACATTAAGCAATCGATATCGAAATGCTTCAAATCATTAGTTTAATATATTTCAGTTAACAAACCTTCTTTATCTTACTGAAGTTTACATAAAGCCATAACGGTGTAACGGCAGTGCATTTGGAAGAATTCCGTAATCATATATTTAGATATAAAGCCGAATTTGTTGTATATGCGCATTAAGCAATCGATGTCGAAATTCTTCAAATCATTAGTTTAACATATTTAAAATAATTAACCTTCTTTAACATAATGAAGATGATATCAAGCCATGGCGGCCTAACGACAGTACATTTAGAAGAATTCCGTAATCTTATATTTAGGTATAAATTCGATTTTCTTGTATATACACATTTAGCTATCGATATCGAAATTTTTTATATCATTAGTTTAACATATTAAGTAAATAAACGCTTTTTACCTTACTGAAGTCTACATAAGCCTTAACGGTATAAAGGCAGTGCATTTAGAAGAATTCCGTAATGTTATAATTTTATGTTTAGGTATAAAGTCAATTTTCTTGTATATACACATTTAGCAATCGATATCGAAATGCTTAAAATGACTGGTTTAGCATATTTAAGTTAATTAACCTTCTTTATCTTACTGAATTTTACATAAAGCCATAACGGCAGTATATTTATATGAGTTCCGTTATCTTATATTTAGGTATAGAGTCGATTTTGTTGTACATACACATTTAGCAATCGATATCGAAATGCTTCAAATCATTAGTTTAACATATTTAAGTTAATAAACCTTCTTTAACGTATTGAAGTTGATATAAAGCCATGGCGGCATAACGACAGTACATTTCGAAGAATTCCGTAGTCTTATATTTAGGTATAAAGTCGATTTTCTGGTATATATGCATTAACAAATCGATATCGAAATGCTTCGAATAACTGGTTTAACATATTTAAGTTAATAAATCTTCTTTAACGAAATGAAGTTGGCTTAAGGACATGGCGGCATAACGGCAAAGCATTAAGAAGAATTCAGTTATCTAATATTTAGGTATAAAGTCGATTTTCTTGTATATACACATTTAGCAATCGGTATCGAAATGCTTCAAATCATTAGTTTAACATATTTAAGTTAATTAACCTTCTTTAACGTATTGAAGTTGACATAAAGCCATGGCGGCATAACGGCAGTGCATTTAGAAGAATTCCGTTATCTTATATTTAGGTATAAAGTCGATTTTGTTGTATATACACATTTAGCAATCGATATCGAAATGCTTCAAATCATTAGTTTAACATATTTCAGTTAACTAACCTTCTTTATCTTACTGAAGTTTACATAAAGCCAAAACGGTATAACGGCAGTGCATTTGGAAGAATTCCGTAAACTTATATTTAGGTATAAAGTCGATTTTGTTGTACATACATATTTAGCAAGCGATATCGAAATGCTTCAAATCATTAGTTTAACATATTTCAGTTAACTAACCTTCTATATCTTACTGAAGTTTACATAAAGCCATAACGGTATAACGGCAGTGCACTTGGAAGAATTCCCTAATCTTATATTTAGGTATAAAGTCGATTTTCTTATATATACTCATTTAGCAATCGATTGTTTAAATCATTAGTTTAACTTTAATTAAGTTAATAAAGCTACTTAAAGTCACTTGAGATTCTAACTAAGGTATAAAGTCGATTTTCTTTATAACCATTTAGCAATCGATACGAAATGCTTCAAATCATTAGTTTAACATAATTAAGTTAATAAACTTCTTTAAACGTTAGCTTATAATAAGGTATAAAGTCGATTTTGTTGTATATACACATTTAGCAATCGATATCGAAATGCTTCAAGTCATTACTTTAACATATTTAAGTTAATTAACCTTCTTTAACGTATTGAAGTTGATACAAAGCTATGTATGGCGGCATAACGGCAGTTCATTTAGAAGAATTCCGTAATCTTATATTTAGGTATAAAGTCGATTTTGTTGCATAAAAATATATACATTTAGCAATCGATATCGAGATGCTTCAAATCATTAGTTTAACATATTTAAGTTAATTAACCTTCTTTAACGTATTGAAGTTGACATAAAGCCATGGCGGCATAACGGCAGTGCATTTAGAAGAATTCCGTAATCTTGTATTTAGGTATAAAGTCGATTTTGTAGTATATATATATTTAGCAATCGATATCGAGATGCTTCACCTCATTAGTTTAACATATTTAAGTTAATAAACCATCCTTAACGAACTGAAGTTGGCATAAAGCTATGGCGGCATAACGGCAGTGCATTTAGAAGAATTCCGTTATTTTATATTTAGGTATAAAGTCGATTTTGTTGTATATACGCATTTAGCAATCGATATCGAAATGCTTCAAAGTATTAAGTTAACATATTTAAGTTAATTAACCTTCTTTAATGTAATGAAGTTGATATAAAACCATAGCGGCGTAACGACAGTACATTTGTAAGAATTCCGCAGTCTTATATTTGGGTATAAAGTCAATTTTCTTGTATATAAACATTATGCAAACGATAACGAAATACTTTAAATCATTAGTTTAACATATCTAAGTTAGTTAACCTTCTTTAGCGATCTGAAGTTGGCATATAGCCATGGCGGCATAACGGCAGTGCATTTAGAAGAATTCCGTAATCTTATATTTAGGTATAAAGTTGATTTTCTTGTATATACACATTTAGCTATCGATATCGAGATGCTTCAAATCATTCGTTTAACATATTTATGTTAATAAACCTTCTTTAACGATCTGAAGTTGGCATGTAGCCATAACGGCATAACGGCAGTATTTTTGAGAGAATTCCGTAATCTTATATTTAGGTATAAAGTCGATTTTCTTGTATATACACATTTAGCTATCGATATCGAAATGCTTAAAATCATTAGTTTAACATATTTAAGTTAATTAACCTTCTTTAACGTATTGAAGTTGATATAAAGCCATGGCGGCATAACGACAGTACATTTCGAAGAATTCCGTAATCTTATGTTTAGGTATAAATTCGATTTTCTTGTATATACACATTTAGCAAGCGATATCGAAATGCTTCAAATCATTAGTTTAACATATTTAAGTTAATAAACCTTCTTTAACGAACTGAAGTTGGCATAAAGCTATAGCGGCAAAACGGCAGTGCATGTGGAAGAATTCCGTTATCTTATATTTAGGTATAAAGTCGATTTTCTTGTATATACACATTTAGCAAGCGATATCGAAATGCTTCAAATCATTAGTTTAACATATTTAAGTTAATAAACCTTCTTTAACGAACTGAAGTTGGCATAAAGCTATAGCGGCAAAACGGCAGTGCATGTGGAAGAATTCCGTTATCTTATATTTAGGTATAAAGTCGATTTTCTTGTATATACACATTTAGCAATCGATAACGAAATGCTTCAACTCATTAGTTTAACATATTTAATTTAATTAACCTTCTTTATCTTAATGAAGTTTACATAAAGCGTTAACGGCATAACGGCAGTATATTTATATGAATTCCGTTATCTTATATTTAGGTATAAAGTCGATTTTGTTGTACATACACATTTAGCAACCGATATCGAAATGCTTCAAATCATTAGTTTAACATATTTAAGTTAATTAACCTTCTTTAACGTATTGAAGTTGATATAAAGCCATGGCGGCATAACGACAGTACATTTCGAAGAATTCCGTAATCTTATGTTTAGGTATAAATTCGATTTTCTTGTATATACACATTTAGCAAGCGATATCGAAATGCTTCAAATCATTAGTTTAACATATTTAAGTTAATAAACCTTCTTTAACGAACTGAAGTTGGCATAAAGCTATAGCGGCAAAACGGCAGTGCATGTGGAAGAATTCCGTTATCTTATATTTAGGTATAAAGTCGATTTTCTTGTATATACACATTTAGCAATCGATAACGAAATGCTTCAACTCATTAGTTTAACATATTTAATTTAATTAACCTTCTTTATCTTACTGAAGTTTACATAAAGCCAAAACGGTATAATGGCAGTGCATTTGGAAGAATTCCGTTATCTTATATTTAGGTAAAAAGTCGATTTTTTTGTCTATACATTCGTTTAACATGATTAAGTTAAATAACCTTCTTTAACGTATTGAAGTTGATATAAAGCCATGGCGACATAACGGCAGTGCATTTAGAAGAATTCCGTAAGCTAATATTTAGGTATAAAGTCGATTTTCTTGTATATATACGTTTAGCAATCGATAACGAAATGCTTCAAATCATTAGTTTAACATATTTAATTTAATTAACCTTCTTTATCTTTCTGAAGTTTACATAAAGCCATAACGGTATAACGGCAGTGCATTTGGAAGAATTCCGTAAACTTATATTTAGGTATAAAGTCGATTTTGCTGTATATACGCATTTAGCAATCGATATCGACATGCTTCAACTCATTAGTTTAACATATTTAAGTTAATAAACCTTCTTTAACGAACTGAAGTTGGCATAAAGCTATAGCGGCAAAACGGCAGTGCATGTGGAAGAATTCCGTTATCTTATATTTAGGTATAAAGTCGATTTTCTTGTATATACACATTTAGCAATCGAAAACGAAATGCTTCAACTCATTAGTTTAACATATTTAATTTAATTAACCTTCTTTATCTTACTGAAGTCTACATAAAGCCTTAAGGGTATAACTGCAGTGCATTTAGAGGAATTCCGAAATCTTATATTTAGGTATAAAGTCGATTTTCTTGTATTTACATATTTAGCAATCGATATCGAAATGCTTCAAATCATTATTTAGTTAACATATGTAAGTTAATAAACCTTCTTTAACGAACGGAAGTTGGCATAAAGCCATGGCGGAATAACGACAATACATTTGGAGGAATTCCGTAGTCTTATATTTATGTATAAAGTCGGTTTTCTTGTATATACACATTTAGCTATCGATATCGAAATGCTTCAAATCATTAGATTAACATATGAAGTTAATAAACGCTTTTTAGCTTACTGAAGTCTACGTAAAGCCTTAACGGTATAACGGCAGTGCATTTAGAAGAATTCCGTAATGTTATAATTTTATATTTAGGTATAAATATATTATATTAGGTATAAAATTTAGCAATCGATATCGAAATGCTTCAAATCATTAGTTTAACATATTAAAGTTAGTTAACCTTCTTTAACGTATTGAAGTTGATATAAAGCCATGGCGGCATAACGACAGTACATTTGGAAGAATTCCGTAATCTTATGTTTAGGTATAAATTCGATTTTCTTGTATATACACATTTAGCAAGCGATATCGAAATGCTTCAAATCATTAGTTTAACATATTTAAGTTAATAAACCTTCTTTAACGAACTGAAGTAAACATAAAGCCATAACGGCATAACGGCAGTGCATTTAGAAGAATTCCGTTATCTTTTATTTAGGTGTAAAGTCGATTTTCTTGTATATACGCATTTAGCAATCGACATCGAAATGCTTTAAATCACTAGTTTAACATATTAAAGTTAATTAACCATCTTTAACGTAATGAAGGTGATATAAAGCCATGGCGGCATAACGACAGAGCAGGTGGAAGAGTTCGGTAATCTTATATTTAGGTATATAGTCGATTTTCTTGTATATACACATTTAGCAATCGATAACGAAATGTTTCAAATCATTAGTTTAACATATTTAAGTTAATTAACCTTCTTTAACGAACTGAAGTTAACATAAAGCCATAGCGGGATAACGGCAGTGCATTTAGAAGAATTCCGTTATCTTATATTTAGGTATAAAGTCGATTTTCTTGTATATCCGCATTTAGCAATCGATATCGAAATGCTTCAAAAAACTGGTTTAGCATATTTAGGTTAATTAGCCTTCTTTATCTTACCGAAGTTTACATAAAGCCATAACTTCAGTATATTTGGGTGAATTTCGTAATCTTTTATTTAGGTATAAAATCGATTTTCTTGTACATACACATTTAGCAACCGATATCGAAATGCTTCAAATCATTAGTTTAACATATTTAAGTTAATTAACCCTCTTTATCTTACTGAAGTCTACAAACGGCTTAACGGCATAACGGCAAAGCATTCAGAAGAATTAAGTAATCTTATATATAGGTATAAAGTCAATTTTGTTGTATATACACATTTAGCAATCGATATCGAATTGCTTCAAATCATTAGTTTAACATATTTAAGCTAACTAACCCTTTTTATCTTACTAGAGTCTACGAAAGCCTTAACGGCGTAAGGACAGTGCATTCGGAAGAATTTCGTTATCTTATATTTAGATATAAAGTCGATTTTCTTGTACATACGCATTTAGCAATCGATATCGAAATGCTTCAAATAACTGGTTTAGCATATTTAGGTTAATTAGCCTTCTTTATCTTACTGAAGTCTACAAAAGCCTTAACGGCATAACGGCAGTATATTTGGGTGAATTCCGTAATCTTTTATTTAGGTATAAAATCGATTTTCTTGTACATACACATTAAGCAATCGATATCGAAATGCTTCAAATCAGTAGTTTAACATATTCAAGTTAATTAACCCTCTTTATCTTACTGAAGTCTACAAACGGCTTAACGGCAAAACGGCAGTGCATTCAGAAGAATTACGTAATCTTATATTTAGGTATAAAGTCGATTTTGTTGTATATACACATTAAGCAATCGATATCGAATTGCTTCAAATCATTAGTTTAACATATTTAAGCTAATTAACCCTCTTTATCTTACTAGAGTCTACAAAAGCCTTAAGGGCGTAACGACAGTGCATTCGGAAGAATTCCGTTATCTTATATTAAGGTATAAAGTCGATTTTGTTGTATATACTCATTTAGCAATCAATTTCGAAATGCTTCAAATC
>JAPZAG010002461.1:0-17146 GCA_027475135.1 Bactrocera correcta | reverse complement strand
GCCATGGCGGATTAACGGCAGTGCATTTGGAAGAATTCCGTTATTCCTATGTTTAGGCATAATTCAAGTTTCTTGTACTAGCCATTTAGCAATCGATATCGAAATGCTTCAAATCATTAGTTTAACATATTTAAGTTAAATTACCTTCTTTAACCTACCGAAGGTGACATGAAGCCATGGCGGCGTAACGGCAGTGCATGTAGAAGAATTCCGTAATTTTATATTTAGGTATAAAATCTATTTGTTGTATAAACACATCGAGCAATCGATATCGAAATGCTTCAAATCATTAGTTTAACATATTTAAGTTAATTAACCCTATTTATCTTCCTGAAGGCTACATCAAGCCTTAGCGGCATAACGGCAGTGCATTTAGAAGAATTACGTAATCTTATATTTAGGTATAATCTTATTTTTAAATATAAAGTCGATATATATATCGAAATGTTTCAAATCATTTTTTTAACATATTTAAGTTAGTATTGTGTGAAAGATTAAAGCCCACCGTCAACAAACTGATTGGACCTTATCAGTGTGGCTTTAGACCTGGTAAATCAACAACCGACCAGATGTTCACGATGCGCCAAATCTTGGAAAAGACCCGTGAAAGGAGAATCGACACACACCACCTCTTCGTCGATTTCAAAGCTGCTTTCGACAGCACGAAAAGGAGCTGCCTTTATGCCGCGATGTCTGAATTTGGTATCCCCGCAAAACTAATACGGCTGTGTAAGCTGACGTTGAGCGACACAAAAAGCTCCGTCAGAATCGGGAAGGACCTCTCCGAGCCGTTCGATACCAAACGAGGTTTCAGACAAGGCGATTCCCTATCGTGCGACTTTTTCAACCTGCTTCTGGAGAAAATAGTTCGAGCTGCAGAACTCAACAGAGAAGGTACCATCTTCTATAAGAGTGTACAACTGCTGGCGTATGCCGATGATATTGATATCATCGGCCTCAACACCCGCGCCGTTAGTTCTGCTTTCTCCAGACTGGACAAGGAAGCAAAAGAAATGGGTCTGGCAGTGAACGAGGACAAGACGAAATATCTCCTGTCATCAAACAAACAGTCGTCGCACTCGCGACTTGGCACTCACGTCACTTTTGACAGTCATAACTTTGAAGTTGTAGATAATTTCGTCTATCTTGGAACCAGCGTAAACAACACCAACAACATCAGCCTAGAAATCCAACGCAGGATAACTCTTGCCAACAGGTGCTACTTCGGACTAAGTAGGCAATTGAGAAGCAAAGTCCTCTCTCGACAAACAAAAACCAAACTCTATAAGTCACTCATAATTCCCGTCCTGCTATATGGTGCAGAGGCTTGGACGATGTCAACAACGGATGAGTCGACGTTGCGAGTTTTCGAGAGAAAGGTTCTGCGAAAGATTTATGGTCCTTTGCGCGTTGGCCACGGCGAATATCGCATTCGATGGAACGATGAGCTGTACGAGATATACGACGACATTGACATAGTTCAGCGCATTAAAAGACAGCGGCTACGCTGGCTAGGTCATGTTGTCCGGATGGATGAAAACACTCCAGCTCTGAAAGTATTCGACGCAGTACCCGCCGCGGGAAGCAGAGGAAGAGGAAGACCTCCACTCCGTTGGAAGGACCAAGTGGAGAAGGACCTGGCCTCGCTTGGAATATCCAATTGGCGCCACGTAGCGAAGAGAAGAAACGACTGGCGCGCTGTTGTTGACTCGGCTATAATCGCGTAAGCGGTGTCTACGCCAGTAAAGAAGAAGAAGAAGTTAATAAGCCTTCTTTAACGCACTGAATTTAACATAAAACCATGGCGGTATAACGGCAGTGCATGTAGAAGAATTCCGTAATCTTATGTTTAGGTATAAATTCTATTTTGTTGTATATACACATTTAGCAATCGATATCGAGATGCTTCAACTCATTAGTTTAACATATTTAAGTTAATAAACTTTCTTCGAAGAACTGAAGTTGGCATAAAAGCATGGCGGCATAACGGCAGTGCATGTAGAAAATTCTGTTATCTTATATTTAGTATAAAGTCGATTTTCTTATATATACACATTTAGTAATCGATATCGAAATGTTTCAAATCATTAGTTTAACATATTAAAGTTAATAAACCTTCTTTAACGCACTGAAGTCTACATAAAGCCTTAACGGTATAACTGCAGTGCATTTAGAAGAATTCCGTAATCTTATATTAAGGTATAAAGTCGATTCTCTTGTATTTACATATTTAGCAATCGATATCGAAATGCTTCAAATCATTAGTTTAACATATTTAAGTTAACAAATCTTCTTTAACGAACTGAAGTTGACATAAAGCCATGGCGGATTAACGGCAGTGCATTTGGAAGAATTCTTTTATCATATGTTTAGGTATAAAGTCAAGTTTCTTGTATTTACATATACAGCAATCGATATCGAAATGCTTCAAAATATCAGTTTAACATATTTAAGTTAATTAACCCTCTTTTTCATACTGAAGTCTACAAAAGCCTTAACGGCATAACGACAGTGCATGTAGAAGAATTCAGTTATCTTTTATTTAGGTATAAAGTCGATATTGTTGTATATACACATTTAGCAATCGATATCGAAATGCTTTAAATCACTAGTTTTACATTTTCAAGTTATTTATTATAAATTTTCTTTAACGCACTGAAGTTTACATAAAGCCTTAACGGTATAACTGCAGTGCATTTAGGAGAATTCCGTAAACTTATATTAAGGTATAAAATCGATTTTCTTGTATTTACATATTTAGCAATCGATATCGAAATGCTTCAAATCATTAGTTTAACATATTTAAGTTACTTAACCCTCTTTTTCTTACTGAAGTCTGCAAAAGCCTTAACGGCATAACGGCAGTGCATTTAGAAGAATTCCGTAATCTTATATTTAGGTACAAAGTCGATTTTCTTGTATTTACATATATAGCAATCGATATTGAAATGCTTCAAATCATAAGTTTAACATATCTAAGTTAATTATTCCGTTCTATCTTACTGAAGTCTACATAAAGCCTTAACGGCATAACGGCAGTGCGTTTAGAAGAATTCCGTTATCTTATATTTAGGTATAAATTCGATTTTCTTGTATTTACACATTTAGTAAGCGATATCGAAATGTTTCAAATCATTAGTTTAACATATTTAAGTTAGTTTACCTTCTTTAACATATTGAAGTTGATATAAAGCCATTACGGCATAACGGCAGTGCATGTAGAAGAATTCCGTAATCTTATATTCAGGCATAAAGTCGATTTTCTTGTATATACACATTTAGCTATCGATATCGAAATGCTTCAAATCATTAGTTTAACATATTAAGTTAATAAACATTTTTTAGCTTAATGAGGTCTACATAAAGCCTTAACGGTATAACGGCAGTGCATTTAGAAGAAATCCGTAATGTTGTAATTTTATATTTAGGTATAAAGTCGATTTTCTTGTATTTACACATCAAGCAGTCGATATCGAAATGCTTTAAACCATTAGTATAACATATTTAAAATAATTAACCTTCTTTAGCGTATTGTAGTTGATACAAACCCTGGCGGCATAACGACAGTACATTTGGAAGAATTCCGTAATCTTATATTTAGGTATATGTAAAGTCGATTTTCTTGTATATACACATTTAGCAATCGATATCGAAATGCTTCAAATCATTAGTTTTACATTTTCAAGTTATTTATAATAAACCTTCTTTAACACACTGAAGTCTACATAAAGCCTTAACGGTATAACTGCAGTGCATTTAGGAGAATTCCGTAAACTTATATTAAGGTATAAAATCGATTTTCTTGTATTTACATATTTAGCAATCGATATCGAAATGCTTCAAATCATTAGTTTAACATATTTAAGTTACTTAACCCTCTTTTTCTTACTGAAGTCTGCAAAAGCCTTAACGGCATAACGGCAGTGCATTTAGAAGAATTGCGTAATCTTATATTTAGGTATGAATTCGATTTTCTTGTACATACTCATTTAGCAATCGATATCGAAATGCTTCAAATAATTAGTTTAACATATTTAAGTTAATTAACCCTTTTTATCTTCCTGAAGTCTACATCAAGCCTTAACGGCATAACGGCAGTGCATTTAGAAGAATTACGTAATCTTATATTTAGGTATAATCTTATATTTAGATATAAAGTCGATATATATCGAAATGTTTCAAATCATTATTTTAACATATTTAAGTTAATAAACCTTTTTAACGCACTGAAGTTAACATAAAGCCATGGCGGTATAACGGCAGTGCATGTAGAAGAATTCCGTAATCTTATGTTTAGGTATACATTCGATTTTGTTGTATATACCCATTTAGCAATCGATATCGAGATGCTTCAACTCATTAGTTTAACATATTTAAGTTAATAAACCGTCTTTAACGTACTGAAGGTGATACAAAGCCATGGCGGCATAACGACAGTACATTTGGGACAATTCCGTAATCTTGTATTTAGGTATAAAGTCGATTTTCTTGTATATACACATTTTGCAATCGATGCCGGTATGCTTCACATCATAAGTTTAACAGATTTAAGTTAATTAATCCTCTTTATCTTACTGAAGTCTACAAAAGCCTTAACGGCATAACGGCAGTGCATTTGGAAGAGTTCCGTAATCTTATATTTAGGTATAAGTCGATTTTGTTCAATATACGCATTTAGCAATCGATATCGAAATGCTTCAAATCATTAGTTTAACATATTTAAGTTAATAAACCTTCTTTAACGCACTAAGGTCTACATAAAGCCTTAACGGTATAACGGCACTGCATTTAGAAGAATTCCGTTATCTTATATTTAGGTATAAATTCGACTTTCTTGTATATACTCATTTAGCAAGCGATATCAAAATGCTTCAAATTATTAGTTTAACTTTTTTAAGTTAATTAACCTTAACGAATTGAAGTTGACATAAAGCCATGGCGGCGTAACGACAGTACATTTGGAAGAATTCCGTAATCTTATATTTAGGTATAAAGTCGAGTTTCTTGTATATACACATTTGGCAATCGATATCGAAATGCTTCAAATCATTAGTTTAACATATTTAAGTTAATAAACCTTCTTTAGCGCATTAAAGTCTACATGAGGCCCTATTGTCAAAACGGCAGTGCATTTAGAAGAATTCCATAATGTTATAATTTTATATTTAGGTATAAAGTCGGTTTTCTTGTATTTACATATTTAGTAATCGATATCGAAATGCTTCAAACCATTAGCTTATCATATTTAAATAATTAACCTTCTTTACAGAAGCCATAACGGCATAACGGCAGTATATTAGGGTAACTTCCGTAATCTTTTATTTAGGTATAAAATCGATTTTCTTGTATATACACATTTAGCAATCGATATCGAAATGCTTCAGCTCATTAGTTTAACATATTTAAGTTAATAAATCTTCTTTAACTTTCATAACTGCAGTGCACGCAGAAGAATTCCATAATCCTATATTTAGGTACAACGTCGTTTTTTGTACATACACATTTAGCAATCGATATCGAAATGCTTCAAATCATTAGTTTAACATATTTAAGTTAATTAACCCTCTTTTTCATACTGAAGTCTACAAAAGCCTTAACGGCATAACGGCAGTGCATTTAGAAGAAATTTATAATCTTATATTTAGGTATAAAGTCGATTTTCTTGTATATACTCATTTAGCAATCGATATCGAAATGCTTCAAATCATTAGTTTTACATTTTCATTCGGATTCGGAGTGGCAACTCTGCTAGTTAAAGGAGTGAATAATTGTGTGTGCTAAAAAAAATTAATTATTTTTGGTGAAAAGAGACAGAAAACAAACAAAATCTGCTCATCAATCCGGAGAATAAAAAACGCGGCATTCAGGTGTATTGGAGTGCAGAACCAGCGACCTACCACCACTGATTAATTTGGATTGGAAAGTTTGTCATTTCGTCGATATCACTTTTCTTTGGACACAGAGGAGAAAAACATCAGCTGTTTGGGAGACTTTTTTGGCGCCACAAAAAATTCTTATATTACCTTAGCCTAAAAGTATACCAAAAATTTTGTTCAACCTTTATTCTTAAGGCAACGTATTTATAGGGTTGCCAGTATTGTTTATTTTATATTTATATCTTTAATTGTTTATATGAATATAATTATAAGCAAATTTTAAAACCAATTATGCCAATTATCAAGACACCACCTCCAGGAGGGGGTAAATTAAGTAAAACTGCCAAAAAAGATGTCACAATAGAAGAACTAACAAAAAGCTAGAGGAAATGGAAGAAATATGTAAAAAACTCTCAGTCGAAGTAAATACTTTAAAAGCCGAAAATATAAAGCTTAAGTCCACTGATGTGAAGAAAATCCAGAATTTGGAAAATAAAGTCGAATTCTCTACGGATGAGGAAGAACTAGCTAGAGAAACGGAATGGATTCTAAAAAAAAGACCAGCCAAAAAACGAAAAGCGGAATATTCTCCTGATCTTCAGGAAAAAAACAAATAACGCCATATCAAAACCGCTTACCCCAAAAAATAGTACGCGGCCTCCACCAATTATGGTGTCTGAAGATGCCAACGGTAATAATTATCAGCAACTATATGCTATTGCTAAATCAGAAGCAAAAAGCAATTTTACTATTAAACTTTTGAATAATGGAATATATAAAGTAAATACTTTCTCCGTAGAGGACTATAGATGCATATCGAAAGCACTTTCGTGTAGAAATATATCTTGGTATAGCTTTGAGAATAAGCAAACGCGGCCAATTAGAGTTATTGTAAAAAATTTGCACTATTCTTATGACCCAAAATCGATTATTGATGACCTAAAACAGCAAGGATTAAATGCACTGAGTGCTGTCAATTGTCTTCAATGGAAAACTAAAACTCCCCTCGACATGTTTTTGGTAACATTCGATCCCATAGAGAACATAAAAAAGATTTACGAAACTAAAACTATATTAAATTCAATTGTTTCTATTGAACCGGTAAAACTGCCGAAGATGATACCACAATGCAAACATTGCCAGTCATTTGGCCACACACAAAACTATTGTGGCAAACAACCAAGATGCGTTAAGTGCGCCGGTAAGCATAAAACATCTGAGTGTTCGAAACTAGAAAACCAGCAGCCTAAATGCTGTAACTGTGGGGAAGCACATCCAGCCAACTATCGAGGGTGCCTTGTTGCCAAAGAATTACAGAAAATAAGAGCTAACACAATTGGCCACAAAAAAGATGATGGTCTAGCCCAAAAAGTAGAAGGTCCTGTAGACTTTAGAACAAAAAACAATGAACATCAACAACAAGAAGATCCGAAAAATACAACTGAAACATCAAAAAAATTTACTTTTGCTCATGTCCTAAAAACAAATAATAATGATAATACTCGTATATCCAATAACAGCATTTTATCACAGATCTTACAGAAACTTAATAAACAAGAGGAATTCAACACTTCTCCACAAAATCGCTTAAGCAAGCTTGAAAAATATCTTTTTAATACCAAAGATGTCTAAATCTATAAAAAATTCTTCTATGGAACTCAAATGGATTAATCAAACATAAGAATGAAATCGAAATTGTACTGAACTCAGAAAATGTTGACGTATGTATGGTATCGGAGACACATTTTACGTCACAAACCTATTTTAAAATTAAAAATTATGAAACTTACCATACAATTCATCCTAGCAATTGCGCCCGTGGCGGAAGCGCAATTCTAATCAAAAGTACAATCAAACATTTTGAGGAAGAAAAACTTTCAACTGATAAGTTTCAAGCTACAACAGTGACTATTTACGGAGTTAAAAGTCCACTCTCACTTACCTCTGTGTACAGTCCTCCAAGGCATCAAATCCAATTTGAAGAGTACCAAAACTTAATAAACAGACACAGGTATAGATTCATAATGGGTGGAGATTTCAACGCAAAGAACACGCACTGGGGCTCAAGGCTTACGACTACAAAGGGGAGAGAACTCTATAAAGCACTGCAGTCAACCGGAAGTTACGCATTCTCGACGAACTTACCATCATATTGGCCATCAGATAATCAAAAGATTCCAGACCTGATAGATTTTTTCATTGTTGGCAAAATATCCCGGAATTATTTGTCGATCCATCAGGGTTATGATCTTAACTCGGATCATTCCCCAATCTATTTAAGCTATAGTGAAACCGTCATCTTTAAAGACAAAACAGCGGCCTTATACAATAAACGTACAGACTGGGAATATTTTAGAACAATGATGGAATGTTACGAAAGTAAATATGACTCTATATTAAATATAGACCAGATGGAATCTGAAATTTTACACTTTACAACAAGTATACAACACGCAGCTTGGAAAAGTACACCGGAATTAAAGGAAATTGCTGTAAACTCTCAATATCCTAATAATATAAGGGAAACTATTAAATTAAAGAGAAAGCTACGACGTAAGTGGCATCAAACTCGTTGCCCAGCTGATAAATCTATTTTAAATAAAGTCTCTAAAGATCTTAATCGGAAAATTAAGAGGTTCAAAAATGAAAGTTTCACAAAATATCTTCGTTCCCTAAGCAATGGAAAAAATTCCGACTACTCTCTTTGGAAAAGCTGTAAAAGACTACAAACACCAGAAACTCAAGTATGTCCCATTAAAATAAGTGCTGATAGCTGGGCCAGAGACGATTCAAAAAAAGCAGAAGTATTTTCGGATTATTTAGCAAAAATATTCTCCCCATATGAAACACACGTTGATTATCCTACTGCTTCCAGTCAAGAGAACGAAAAAATTCCATGTTGCACAAGCAGTGAGCTAAGTGAGGAAATCAAAAACCTTAAAAACAAAAAATCCCCCGGTTACGACCTGATTACTGCCGAGGTTCTAAAACAGCTTCCTCAACTAAGTGTAGTAAAAATTACCAACATTATTAACGCAGCTTTTCATCTTAAATACGTGCCAACTTATTGGAAAATTGCTGAAATTATCATGATTCCAAAGCCAGGAAAACCAGGATATGATGTATCATCTTACAGGCCCATATCACTTCTACCGATAATATCGAAGCTATTTGAGAAAATTCTCATAAAACGTATCAATAAAATCATTGAACGAAAAACCATAATTCCAGCGCATCAATTTGGGTTTCGAGCCAACCATTCTACGATTGATCAAATCCACAGGATAGCACACGTTATTGAAAAAGCCTTTGAGGAAAAAAAATTCTGTTCTGCCGTGTTTTTGGATGTTGCAAAAGCGTTTGATAAAGTTTGTCACAAAGGACTGCTTTCGAAACTGAAACTAATTTTACCGAAACAGTATTATGACATCATAAAATCGTATTTATCTGATCGCTACTTTCGCGTTAAACAAGGGGACAAATATTCTGATCTTAGGGAAATAAAAGCAGGAGTTCCACAAGGTAGTATGTTGGGCCCTCTTCTTTATATTCTATTCACGCACGACCTGCCAATAGACTGCAATTATACAACAGCCACATTCGCAGATGATACCGCGTTGCTTGCTGTTGGTAGTAGTGAACACGAGTCCACTAATAATCTCCAAAAAGCTGTAAATAAAGTCGTACAATGGGCAAAGAAATGGCAGATAAAGCTGAATGAAGCTAAGTCTGTACACATTGTTTTCACATACAACAAGATACAGTACTTACCAATTTCATAGACGGTGCTCGAATACCGTACTTTAATTCCGCTAAATACTTAGGAATGATGCTTGACACTAAGCTACGGTGGAAAGTTCATGTAAAAAACAAACGTAAGGAGCTGGACATGCGACTCAAAAATTACAATTGGTTAATCGGTAACAAATCAGTGTTATCCATCGAAAATAAGTTACTTATCTATAAACAAATAATCCTCCGATATGGAGCTATGGTGCACAACTCTGGGGATGTACTAACGCAAACAATAAGAAAGTCATCCAACAATTCCAAAACAAAGTACTAAGACTAATTGTCAAAGCGCCTTGGTATTGTAGATGTGCTGATATAGAGCGTGATCTAGGCGTAAACTCGGTTAATGCAGAAATATCTAAAATTGCAACAGCACATAGTGCAAGATTGCGACAGCACTGTAACAAAGAAGTAGCTATGTTAACTTCTGGAGATGGTCCACCAAGACGACTCAAACGCCTCAAACCCAGCGATCTTTTAAATTAGCCAATACTCTTATAGTAGTTTTGTGATTTTGTAATTAAATGTTTAAGTCATATTCAAGTTGCTTGTTAGTCCTGTATTTTATTTGAACTAGTTGCAATGTATGAACAAAATAAAAAAAAAAAAAAAAATTTTCAAATTATTTATAATAAACCTTCTTTAACGCACTGAAGTCCACATAAAGCCTTAACGGTATAACTGCAGTGCATTTAAAAGAATTCCGTAATCTTATATTTAGGTACAAAGTCGATTTTTTTGTATTTACATATTTAGCAATCGATATCGAAATGCTTCAAATCATAAGTTTAACATATTTAAGTTAATTAACCAACTTTAACGTATTGAAGGTGAAATAAAGCCATGGCGGCATAACGACAGTAATTTGGAAAAATTCCGTAATCTTATATTTAGGTATAAAGTCGATTTTCTTGTATATATGCATTTAGAAATCGATATCGAAATGCTTCAAATCATTAGTTTACCATATTTAAGTTAACAAACCTACTTTAACGAACTGAAGTTGACATAAAGCCAAGGCGGATTAACGGCAGTGCATTTGGAAGAATTCCGTTATCCTATGTTTAGGTATAAAGTCAAATTTCTTGTACTAGCACATTTAGCAATCGATATCGAAATGCTTCAAATCATTAGTTTAACATATTTAAGTTAAATTACCTTCTTTAACCTACGGAAAGTGGCATGAAGCCATGGCGGCATAACGGCGGTGCATGTAGAAGAATTCCGTAATTTTATATTTAGGTATAAAATCGATTTGTTGTATAAACACATTTAGCAATCGATATCGAAATGCTTCAAATCATAAGTTTAACATATTTAAGTTAATTATTCCCCTCTATCTTACTGAAGTCTACATAAAGCCTTAACGGCATAACGGCAGTGCATTTAGAAGAATTACGTAATCTTATATTTAGGTATAAAGTCGATTTTCTTGTATATACTCATTTAGCAATCGATATCGAAATGCTTCAAATCATTAGTTTAACATATTTAAGTTAATAAACCTTCTTTAACGCACTTAAGTCTACATAGAGCGTTAACGGCAGAACGGCAGTGCATTTAGAAAAATTCCGTTATCTTATATTTAGGTATAAATTCGATTTTGTTGTATTTACACATTTAGCAGTCGATATCGAAATGGTTCAAACCATTAGTTTAACATATTTAAAATAATTAACCTTCTTTTACGTATTGTAGTTGATACAAACCATGGCGGCATAACGACAGTACATTTGGAAGAATTCCGTAATCTTATATTTAGGTATATGTAAAGTCGATTTTCTTGTATATACACATTTAGTAATCGATATCGAAATGCTTCAAATCATTGGTTTATAATATTAAAGTTAATAAACCTTCTTTAACGCACTGAAGTCTACATAAAGCCTTAACGGGATAACTGCAGTGCATTTAGTAGAATTCCGTAATCTTATATTAAGGTATAAAGTCGATTTTCTTGTATTTACATATTTAGCAATCGATATCGAAATGCTTCAAATCATTAGTTTAACATATTTAAGTTAATTAACCATCTTTAACGTATTGAAGGTGAAATAAAGCCATGGCGGCATAACGACAGTAATTTGGAAGAATTCCGTAATCTTATATTTAGGTATAAAGCCGATTTGCTTGTATATATGCATTTAGAAATCTATATCGAAATGCTTCAAATCATTAGTTTAATATATTTAAGTTAACTAACCTTCTTTAAAGAACTGAAGTTGACATAAAGCCATGGCGGATTAACGGCAGTGCATTTGGAAGAATTCCGTTATCCTATGTTTAGGTATAAAGTCAAGTTTCTTGTACTAGCACATTCAGCAATCGTTATCGAAATGCTTCAAATCATTAGTTTAACATATTTAAGTTAAATTACCTTCTTTAACCTACCGAAGGTGACATGAAGCCATGGCGGCGTAACGGCAGTGCATGTAGAAGATTTCCGTAATTTTATATTTAGGTATAAAATCTATTTGTTGTATAAACACATCGAGCAATCGATATCGAAATGCTTCAAATCATAAGTTTAACATATTTAAGTTAATTACTCCCCTCTATTTTACTGAAGTCTACATAAAGCCTTAACGGCATAACGGCAGTGCATTTAGAAGAATTCAGTAATCTTATATTTAGGTATAAAGTCGATTTTCTTGTATATATGCATTTAGAAATCGATATCGAAATGCTTCAAATCATTAGTTTAACATATTTAAGTTAACAAACCTACTTTAACGAACTGAAGTTGACATAAAGCCAAGGCGGATTAACGGCAGTGCATTTGGAAGAATTCCGTTTTCCTATGTTTAGGTATAAAGTCAAATTTCTTGTACTAGCACATTTAGAAATCGATATCGAAATGCTTCAAATCATTAGTTTAACATATTTAAGTTAAATTACCTTCTTTAACCTACGGAAAGTGGCATGAAGCCATGGCGGCATAACGGCGGTGCATGTAGAAGAATTCCGTAATTTTATATTTATGTATAAAATCGATTTGTTGTATAAACACATTTAGCAATCGATATCGAAATGCTTCAAATCATAAGTTTAACATATTTAAGTTAATTACTCCCCTCTATTTTACTGAAGTCTACATAAAGCCTTAACGGCATAACGGCAGTGCATTTAGAAGAATTACGTAATCTTATATTTAGGTATAAAGTCGATTTCCTTGTATATACTCATTTAGCAATCGATATCGAAATGCTTCAAATCATTATTTTAACATATTTAAGTTAATAAGGCTTCTTGAACGCACTGAAGTTAACATAAAGCCATGGCGGTATAACGGCAGTGTCTGTAGAAGAATTCCGTAATCTTATGTTTAGGTATAAATTCGATTTTGTTGTATATACATTTTTAGCAATCGATATCGAAATGCTTCAAATCATTAGTTTAACATATTAAGTTAATAAACATTTTTTAGCTTAATGAGGTCTACATAAAGCCTTAACGGTATAACGGCAGTGCATTTAGAAGAAATCCGTAATGTTATAATTTTATATTTAGGTATAAAGTCGATTTTGTTGTATTTACACATTTAGCAGTCGATATCGAAATGGTTCAAACCATTAGTTTAACATATTTAAAATAATTAACCTTCTTTTACGTATTGTAGTTGATACAAACCATGGCGGCATAACGACAGTACATTTGGAAGAATTCCGTAATCTTATATTTAGGTATATGTAAAGTCGATTTTCTTGTATATACACATTTAGTAATCGATATCGAAATGCTTCAAATCATTAGTTTAAAATATTAAAGTTAATAAACCTTCTTTAACGCACTGAAGTCTACATAAAGCCTTATCGGGATAACTGCAGTGCATTTAGTAGAATTCCGTAATCTTATATTAAGGTATAAAGTCGATTTTCTTGTATTTACATATTTAGCAATCGATATCGAAATGCTTCAAATCATTAGTTTAACATATTTAAGTTAACTAACCATCTTTAACGTATTGAAGGTGAAATAAAGCCATGGCGGCATAACGACAGTAATTTGGAAGAATTCCTTAATCTTATATTTAGGTATAAAGCCGATTTGCTTGTATATATGCATTTAGAAATCGATATCGAAATGCTTCAAATCATTAGTTTAACATATTTAAGTTAATTAACCCTATTTATCTTCCTGAAGTCTACATCAAGCCTTAACGGCATAACGGCAGTGCATTTAGAAGAATTACGTAATCATATATTTAGGTATAATCTTATATTTAGATATAAAGTCGATATATATATCGAAATGTTTCAAATCATTATTTTAACATATTTATGTTAATAAGCCTTCTTTAACGCACTGAAGTTAACATAAAGCCATGGCGGTATAACGGCAGTGCATGTAGAAGAATTCCGTAATCTTATGTTTAGGTATAAATTCGATTTTGTTGTATATACATTTTTAGCAATCGATATCGAGGTGCTTCAACTCATTAGTTTAACATATTTAAGTTAATAAACTTTCTTCGAAGAACTGAAGTTGGCATAAAAGCATGGCGGCATAACGGCAGTGCATGTAGAAGAATTCCGTTATCTTATATTTAGGTATAAAGTCGATTTTCTTGTATATACACATTTAGTAATCGATATCGAAATGCCTCAAATCATTAGTTTAATATATTAAAGTTAATAAACCTTCTTTAACGCACTGAAGTCTACATAAAGCCTTAACGGTATACCTGCAGTGCATTCAGAAGAATTCCGTGATCTTATATTAAGGTATAAAGTCGATTTTCTTGTATTTACATATTTAGCAATCGATATCGAAATGCTTCAACTTATTTGTTTAACATATTTAAGTTAATAAACCTTCTTCAACGAACTGAAGTTGGCATAAAGCCATGGCGGCATAACGGCAGTGCATGTAGAAGAATTCCGTTATCTTAAATTTAGGTATAAAGTCGATTTTGTTGTATATACACATTTAGAAAATCGATATCGAAATGCTTCAAATAAATAGTTTAACATATTTAAGTTAATTAACCATCTTTAACGTATTGAAGGTGAAATAAAGCCATGGCGGCATAACGACAGTACATTTGGCAGAATTCCGTAATCTTATATTTAGGTATAAAGTCGATTTTCTTGTATATACACATTAAGCAATCGATGCCGATATGCTTCATATCATTAGTTTAACATATTTAAGTTAAATTACCTTCTTTAACCTACCGAAGGTGACATGAAGCCATGGCGGATTAACGGCAGTGCATTTGGAAGAGTTCCGTTATCCTATGTTTAGGTATAAAGCCGATTTGCTTGTATATATGCATTTAGAAATCGATATCGAAATGCTTCAAATCATTAGTTTAACATATTTAAGTTAATAAACCTTCTTCAACGAACTGAAGTTGGCATAAAGCCATGGCGGCATAACGGCAGTGCATGTAGAAGAATTCCGTAATCTTATATTTAGGTATAAAGCCGATTTGCTTGTATATATGCATTTAGAAATCGATATCGAAACGCTTCAAATCATTAGTTTAATATATTTAAGTTAACAAACCTTCTTTAAAGAACTGAAGTTGACACAAAGCCATGGCGGATTAACGGCAGTGCATTTGGAAGAATTCCGTTATCCTATGTTTAGGTATAAAGTCAAGTTTCTTGTACTAGCACATTTGGCAATCGTTATCGAAATGCTTCATATCATTAGTTTAACATATTTAAGTTAAATTACCTTCTTTAACCTACCGAAGGTGACATGAAGCCATGGCGGCATAACGGCAGTGCATTTAGAAGAATTCCATAATCTTATATTTAGGTACAAAGTCGATTTTCTTGTATATACTCATTTAGCAATCGATATCGAAATGCTTCAAGTAGTTTAACATATTTAAAATAATTAACCTTCTTTAACGTATTGAAGTTGATACGAAGCCATGGCGGCATAATGACAGTAGGATTGGAAGAATTCCGTTATCTTATATTTAGGTATAAAGTCAATTTTCTCGTATATACACATTTAGCAATCGATATCGAAATGCTTTAAATCATTAGTTTAACATATTTAAGTTATTAAACCTTCTTTAACGCACTGAAGTCTACATAAAGCGTTAACGGCATAACGGTAGTGCATGTAGAAGAATTCCGTTATCTTATATTTAGGTGTAAATTCGATTTTCTTGTATATACATATTTGGCAGGCGATATCGAAATGCTTCAAATCATTAGTTTAACATATTTAAGTTAATTAACCTTCTTTAACGTATTGCAGTTGATATAAAGCCATAACGGCAGTGCATTTGGAAGAATTCCGTAATCTTATATTTAGGTATAAAGTCGATTTTCTTTTATATACACATTTAGATACCGATATCGAAATGCTTGAAATCATTAGTTTAACATATTAAGTTAATAAACATTTTTTAGCTTACTGAAGTCTACATAAAGCCTTAACGGTATAATGCAGTGCATTTAGAAGAATTCCGTAATGTTATAATTTTATATTTAGGTATAAATTCGATTTTCTTGTATACACACATTTAGCAATCGATATCGAAATGCTTCTAATCATTAGTTTAACATATTTAAGTTAATTAACCTTCTTTAACGTATTGAAGTTGATAAAGAGCCATGGCGGCATAACGACAGTACATTTGGAAGAATTCCGTAGTCTTCTATTTAGGTATAAAGTCGATTTGCTTGTATATATGCATTAAGCATTCGATATCGAAATGCTTCAAATAACTGGTTTAACATATTTGAGTTAATAAATCTTCTTTAACGTATTGAATTTGATAAAAAGCCATAACGCCAGTGCATTTGGAAGAGTTCCGTAATCTTATATTTAGCTATAAAGTCGATTTGTTCAATATACGCATTTAGCAATTGATATCGAAATGCTTCAAATCATTAGTTTGACATATTTAAGTTAATAAACCTTCTTTAACACACTGAAGTCTACATAAAGCCTTAACGGCATAACTGCACTGCATTTAGAAAAATTTCCCGTTATCTTAAATTTAGGTATGAATGCGATTTTCTTGTATATACATATTTGGCAAGCGATATCGAAATGCTTCAAATCTTTAGTTTAACATATTTAAGTTAATTAACCTTCTTTGACGTATTGAAGTTGATATAAAGCCATAACGGCAGTGCATTTGGAAGAATTCCGTAAACTTATATTTAGGTATAAAGTCGATTTTCTTTTATATACACATTTAGATATCGATACGAAACGCTTCAAATCATTAGTTTAACATATTAAGTTAATAAACACTTTTTAGCTTACTGAAGTCTACATAAAGCCTTAACGGTATAACGGCAGTGCATTTAGAAGAATTCCGTAATGATATAATTTTATATTTAGGTATAAATTCGATTTTCTTGTATATACAAATTTAGCAATCGATATCGAAATGCTTCTAATCATTAGTTTAACATATTTACGTTAACAAACCTTCTTTAACGTATTGAAGTTGATAAAGAGCCATGGCGGCATAACGACAGTACATTTGGAAGAATTCC
>JAPZAG010002460.1:0-17148 GCA_027475135.1 Bactrocera correcta | reverse complement strand
TTATATGAATTCCGTTAGCTTAAATTTAGGTATAAAGTCGATTTTTTTGTACATACAAATTTAGCAATTGTTATCGAAATGATTCAAATCATTAGTTAAACATCTTAAGGTTACTTAACCCTCTTTTTCTTACTGAAGTCTGCAAAATCCTTAACGGCATAACGGCAGTGCATTTAGAAGAATTACGTAATCTTACATTTAGGTATGAATTCGATTTTCTTGTACATACTCATTTAGCAATCGATATCGAAATGCTTCAAATCATTAGTTTAACATATTTAAGTTAATAAGGCTTCTTTAACGCACTGAAGTTAACATAAAGCCATGGCGGTATAAAGGCAGTGTATGTAGAAGAATTCCGTAATCTTATGTTTAGGTATAAATTCGATTTTGTTGTATATACACATTTAGCTATCGATATCGAAATGCTTCAAATCATTAGTTTAACATATTAAGTTAATAAATATTTTTTAGCTTATTGAGGTCTACATAAAGCCTTAACGGTATAACGGCAGTGCATTTAGAAGAAATCCGTAAGGTTATAATTTTATATTTAGGTATAAAGTCGATTTTGTTGTATTTGCACATTTAGCAGTCGATATCGAAAAGCTTCAAACCATTAGTTTAACATATTTAAAATAATTAACCTTCTTTAGCGTATTGTAGTTGATACAAACCATGGCGGCATAACGACAGTACATTTGGAAGAATTCCGTAATCTTATATTTAGGTATATGTAAAGTCGATTTTCTTGTATATACACATTTAGTAATCGATATCAAAATGCTTCAAATCATCAGTTTAACATATTTAAGTGAATTAACCATCTGTAACGTATTGAAGGTGAAATAAAGCCCTGGCGGCATAACGACAGTAATTTGGAAGAATTCCGTAATCTTATATTTAGGGATAATGTCGATTTTCTTGTATATATGCATTTAGAAATCTATATCGAAATGCTTCAAATCATTAGTTTAACATATTTAAGTAAATTAACCCTGTTTATCTTCCTGAAGTCTACATCAAGCCTTAACGGCATAACGGCAGTGCATTTAGAAGAATTACGTAATCTTATATTTAGGTATAATCTTATATTTAGATATAAAGTCGATATATATATCGAAATGTTTCAAATCATTATTTTAACCTTTCAAAGTTAATAAACCTTCTTTAACGCACTGAAGTCTACAGCCGAAACGGTATAACTGCAGTGCATTTAGAAGAATTCCGTAATCTTATATTAAGGTATAAAGTCGATTTTCTTGTATTTACATATTTAGCAATCGATATCGAAATGCTTCAACTCATTAGTTTAACATCTTTAAGTTAATAAACTTTCTTCGAAGAACTGAAGTTGGCATAAAATCATGGCAGCATAACGGCAGTGCATGTAGAAGAATTCCGTTATCTTATATTTAAGTATAAAGTCGATTTTCGTGTATATACACATTTAGTAATGGATATCGAAGTGCTTCAAATCATTAGTTTAACATACTTAAGTTAATTATCCTTATTTTTTTTACTGAAGTTTACATAAAGCCATAACGGCAGTGCATTTGGAAGAATTCCGTAATCTTATATTTAGGAATAAAGTCGATTTTTTGTATATACACATTTGGCAATCGATATCGAGATGGTTCAACTCATTAGTTTAACATATTTAAGTTAATATACCTTCTTTAATGATCAGAAGTTTACATAAAGCCATAACGGCATAACGGCAGTATATTTATATGAATTCCGTTATCTTATATTTAGGTATAAAGTCGATTTTGTTGTACATACACATTTAGCAATCGATATCGAAATGCTTCAAATCATCAGTATAACATATTTAAGTTATTTAAACCCCTCTTTTTTTTACTGAAGTCTGCAAAAGCCTTAGCGGTATAACGGCAGCGCATTTAGAAGAATTCCGTAATGTTATAATTTTATATTTAGGTATAAATTCGATTTTCTTGTATATACACATTTAGCAAGCGATATCGAAATGCTTCAAATCATTAGTTTAACATATTTAAGTTAATTAACCTTCTTTTACGAACGGAAGTTGGCATAAAGACATGGCGGCATAACGGCATTGCATTTGGAAGAATTTCGTAATCTTATATTTAGGTATAAAGTCGATTTTGTTGTATATACACATTTAGCAATCGATATCGAGATGCTTCAAATCATTAGTTTAACATATTTAAGTTAATAAACCTTCTTTAACGAACTGAAGTTAATATAAAGCCATAACGGCATAACGGCAGTGCGTTTGGAGAATTCCGTAGTCTTATATTTAGGCATTAAGTCGGTTTTTTTGTACATACACATTTGGCAATCGATATCGAAATGATTCAAATAACTGGTTTAACATATTTAAGTTAATTAACCTTCTTTATCTTACTGAAGTTTTAATAAAGCCATAACGGCATAACGGCAGTATATTTATATGAATTCCGTTATCTTATATTTAGGTATAAAGTCGATTTTGTTGTACATACACATTTAGCAATCGATATCGAAATGTTTCAAATCATTAGTTTAACATATTTAAAATAATTAACCTTCTTTAACGTATTGAAGGTGATAAAAAGCCATTGCGGCATAACGACAGTACATTTGGAACAATTCCGTAATCTTATATTTAGGTATAAAGTCGATTTTCTTGTATATACACATTTATCAATCGATATCGAAATGCTGCAAAACATTAGTTTAACATATTTAAGTTAATTAACGCTCTTTTTCATACTGAAGTCTACAAAAGCCTTAACGGCATAACGGAAGTGCATTTGGAAGAGTTCCGTAATCTTATTTTTAGGTATAAAGTCGATTTTGTTCAACATACGCATTTAGCAATCGATATCGAAATACTTCAAATCATTAGTTTAACATATTTAAGTTAACAAACCTTCTTTAACGAACTGAAGTTGACATAAAGCCATGGCGGATTAACGGCAGTGCATTTGGAAGAATTCCGTTATCCTATGTTTAGGTATAAAGTCGATTTTCTTGTATATACTCATTTAGCAATAGATATCGAAATGCTGCAAAACATTAGTTTAACATATTTAAGTTAATTAACGCTCTTTTTCATACTGAAGTCTACAAAAGCCTTAACGGCATAACGGCAGTGCATGTAGAAGAATTCCGTTATCTTTTATTCAGGTATAAAGTCGATTTTCTTGTATATACACATTTAGCAATCGATATCGAAATGCTTCAAATCATTAGTTTAACATATTTAAGTTAATAAACCTTCTTTAACGTATTGAAGGTGATACAAAGCCATGGCGGCATAACGACAGTACATTTGGAACAATTCCGTAATCTTATATTTAGGTATAAAGTCGATTTTCTTGTATATACACATTTAGCAATCGATATCGAAATGCTTCACATCATTAGTTTAACAGATTTAAGGTGATTAATCCTCTTTATCTTACTGAAGTCTACAAAAGCCTTAGCGGCATAACGGCAGTGCATTTGGAAGAGTTCCGTTATCTTTTATTCAGGTATAAAATCGATTTTCTTGTATATACACATTTAGCAATCGATATCGAAATGCTTCAAATCATTAGTTTAACATATTTAAGTTAACAAACCTTCTTTAATGAACTGAAGTTGACATAAAGCCATGGCGGATTAACGGCAGTGCATTTGGAAGAATTCCGTCATCTTATATTTAGGTATGAAGTCGATTTTCTTTTATATACACATTTAGATATCCATATCGAAATGCTTGAATTCATTAGTTTAACATATTAACGGCAGTGCATTTAGAAGAATTCCGTAATGTTATAATTTTATATTTAGGTATAAAGTCGATTTTGTTGTATTTACACATTTAGCAGTCGATATCGAAATGCTTCAAACAATTAGTTTAACTTATTTAAAATAACTAACCTTCTTTAACGAACTGAAGTTAATATAAAGCCATAACGGCATAACGGCAGTGCGTTTGGAAGAATTCCGTAGTCTTATATTTAGGCATAAAGTCGATTTTGTTGTACATACACATTTAGCAATCGATATCGAAATGCTTCAAATCATTAGTTTAACATATTTAAGTTACTCAACCCTCTTTTTCTTACTGAAGTCTGCAAAAGCCTTAACGGCATAACGGCAGTGCATTTAGAAGAATTACGTAATCTTATATTTAGGTATGAATTCGATTTTCTTGTATATACTCATTTAGCAACCGATATCGAAACGCTTCAAATCATTAGTTTAACATATTTAATTTTAATAAACCTTCTTTAACGTATTGAAGGTGATACAAAGCCATGGCGGCATAACGACAGTACATTTGGAACAATTCCGTAATCTTATATTTAGGTATAAAGTCGATTTTCTTGTATATACACATTTAGCAATCGATATCGAAATGCTTTACATCATTAGTTTAACAGATTTAAGGTGATTAATCCTCTTTATCTTACTGAAGTCTACAAAAGCCTTAGCGGCATAACGGCAGTGCATTTGGAAGAGTTCCGTTATCTTTTATTCAGGTATAAAGTCGATTTTCTTGTATATACACATTTAGCAATCGATATCGAAATGCTTCACATCATTAGTTTAACAGATTTAAGGTGATTAATCCTCTTTATCTTACTGAAGTCTACAAAAGCCTTAGCGGCATAACGGCAGTGCATTTGGAAGAGTTCCGTTATCTTTTATTCAGGTATAAAGTCGATTTTCTTGTATATACACATTTAGCAATCGATATCGAAATGCTTCAAATCATTAGTTTAACATATTTAAGTTAACAAACCTTCTTTAATGAACTGAAGTTGACATAAAGCCATGGCGGATTAACGGCAGTGCATTTGGAAGAATTCCGTAATCTTATATTTAGGTATGAAGTCGATTTTCTTTTATATACACATTTAGATATCCATATCGAAATGCTTGAATTCATTAGTTTAACATATTAACGGCAGTGCATTTAGAAGAATTCCGTAATGTTATAATTTTATATTTAGGTATAAAGTCGATTTTGTTGTATTTACACATTTAGCAGTCGATATCGAAATGCTTCAAACCATTAGTTTAACATATTTAAAATAACTAACCTTCTTTAACGAACTGAAGTTAATATAAAGCCATAACGGCATAACGGAAAAGCGTTTGGAAGAATTCCGTAGTCTTATATTTAGGCATAAAGTCGATTTTGTTGTACATACACATTTAGCAATCGATATCGAAATGCTTCAAATCATTAGTTTAACATATTTAAGTTACTCAACCCTCTTTTTCTTACTGAAGTCTGCAAAAGCCTTAACGGCATAACGGCAGTGCATTTAGAAGAATTACGTAATCTTATATTTAGGTATGAATTCGATTTTCTTGTATATACTCATTTAGCAACCGATATCGAAACGCTTCAAATCATTAGTTTAACATATTTAAGTTAATAAACCTTCTTTAACGTATTGAAGGTGATACAAAGCCATGGCGGCATAACGACAGTACATTTGGAACAATTCCGTAATCTTATATTTAGGTATAAAGTCGATTTTCTTGTATATACACATTTAGCAATCGATATCGAAATGCTTCACATCATTAGTTTAACAGATTTAAGGTGATTAATCCTCTTTATCTTACTGAAGTCTACAAAAGCCTTAGCGGCATAACGGCAGTGCATTTGGAAGAGTTCCGTTATCTTTTATTCAGGTATAAAGTCGATTTTCTTGTATATACACATTTAGCAATCGATATCGAAATGCTTCAAATCATTAGTTTAACATATTTAAGTTAACAAACCTTCTTTAATGAACTGAAGTTGACATAAAGCCATGGCGGATTAACGGCAGTGCATTTGGAAGAATTCCGTAATCTTATATTTAGGTATGAAGTCGATTTTCTTTTATATACACATTTAGATATCCATATCGAAATGCTTGAATTCATTAGTTTAACATATAAACGGCAGTGCATTTAGAAGAATTCCGTAATGTTATAATTTTATATTTAGGTATAAAGTCGATTTTGTTGTACATACACATTTAGCAATCGATATCGAAATGCTTCAAATCATTAGTTTAACATATTTAAGTTACTTAACCCTCTTTTTCTTACTGAAGTCGGCAAAAGCCTTAACGGCATAACGGCAGTGCATTTAGAAGAATTACGTAATCTTATATTTAGGTATGAATTCGATTTTCTTGTATATACTCATTTAGCAATCGATATCGAAATGCTTCAAATCATTAGTTTAACATATTTTAGTTAATTAACCATCTTTAACGTATTGAAGGTGAAATAAAGCCATGGCGGCATAACGACAGTAATTTGGAAGAACTCCGTAATCTTATATTTAGGTATAAAGTCGATTTTCTTGTATATATGCATTTAGAAATCGATATCGAAATGCTTCAAATCATTATTTTAACATATTTAAGTTAATAAACCTTCTTTAACGCACTGTAGTTAACATAAAGCCATGGCGGTATAACGGCAGTGCATATAGAAGAATTCCGTAGTCTTATGTTTTGGTATAAATTCGATTTTGTTGCATATACCCATATAGCAATCGATATCGAGATGCTTCAACTCATTAGTTTAACATATTTAAGTTAATAAACTTTCTTCAAAGAACTGAAGTTGGCATAAAATCATGGCGGCATAACGGCAGTGCATGTAGAAGAATTCCGTTATCTTATATTTAGGTATAAAGTCGATTTTCTTGTATATACACATTTAGCAATCGATATCGAAATGCTTCAAATCATTAGTTTAACATATTTAAGTTAATTAACCTTCTTTATCATACTGAAGTTTACATAAAGCCATAACGGCATAACGGCATAACGGCAGTGCATTTGGAAGAACTCCGTAGTCTTATATTTAGGCATAAAGTCGATTTTCTTGTACATACACATTTTGCAATCGATATCGAAATGCTTCAAATAACTGGTTTAGCATATTTAAGTTAATTAACCTTCTTTATCTTACTGAAGTTTACATAAAGCCATAAAGGCATAACGGCAGTATATTTATATGAATTCCGTTAGCTTAAATTTAGGTATAAAGTCGATTTTTTTGTACATACACATTTAGCAATCGTTATCGAAATGATTCAAATCATTAGTTAAACATCTTAAGGTTACTTAACCCTCTTTTTCTTACTGAAGTCTGCAAAATCCTTAACGGCATAACGGCAGTGCATTTAGAAGAATTACGTTATCTTATATTTAGGTATGAATTCGATTTTCTTGTACATACTCATTAAGCAATCGATATCGAAATGCTTCAAATCATTAGTTTAACATATTTAAGTTAATAAGGCTTCTTTAACGCACTGAAGTTAACATAAAGCCATGGCGGTATAAAGGCAGTGTATGTAGAAGAATTCCGTAATCTTATGTTTAGGTATAAATTCGATTTTGTTGTATATACACATTTAGCTATCGATATCGAAATGCTTCAAATCATTAGTTTAACATATTAAGTTAATAAACATTTTTTAGCTTATTGAGGTCTACATAAAGCCTTAACGGTATAACGGCAGTGCATTTAGAAGAAATCCGTAAGGTTATAATCTTATATTTAGCTACAAAGTCGATTTTGTTGTATTTGCACATTTAGCAGTCGATATCGAAAAGCTTCAAACCATTAGTTTAACATATTTAAAATAATTAACCTTCTTTAGCGTATTGTAGTTGATACAAACCATGGCGGCATAACGACAGTACATTTGGAAGAATTCCGTAATCTTATATTTAGGTATATGTAAAGTCGATTTTCTTGTATATACACATTTAGTAATCGATATCAAAATGCTTCAAATCATAAGTTTAACATATTTAAGTGAATTAACCATCTGTAACGTATTGAAGGTGAAATAAAGCCCTGGCGGCATAACGACAGTAATTTGGAAGAATTCCGTAATCTTATATTTAGGGATAATGTCGATTTTCTTGTATATATGCATTTAGAAATCTATATCGAAATGCTTCAAAACATTAGTTTAACATATTTAAGTAAATTAACCCTGTTTATCTTCCTGAAGTCTACATCAAGCCTTAACGGCATAACGGCAGTGCATTTAGAAGAATTACGTAATCTTATATTTAGGTATAATCTTATATTTAGATATAAAGTCGATATATATATCGAAATGTTTCAAATCATTATTTTAACATTTTAAAGTTAATAAACCTTCTTTAACGCACTGAAGTCTACAGCCGAAACGGCATAACTGCAGTGCATTTAGAAGAATTCCGTAATCTTATATTAAGGTATAAAGTCGATTTTCTTGTATTTACATATTTAGCAATCGATATCGAAATGCTTCAACTCATTAGTTTAACATATTTAAGTTAATAAACTTCCTTCGAAGAACTGAAGTTGGCATAAAATCATGGCAGCATAACGGCAGTGCATGTAGAAGAATTCCGTTATCTTATATTTAAGTATAAAGTCGATTTTCTTGTATATACACATTTAGTAATGGATATCGAAGTGCTTCAAATCATTAGTTTAACATACTTAAGTTAATTATCCTTATTTTTTTTACTGAAGTTTACATAAAGCCATAACGGCAGTGCGTTTGGAAGAATTCCGTAATCTTATATTTAGGAATAAAGTCGATTTTTTGTATATACACATTTGGCAATCGATATCGAGATGGTTCAACTCATTAGTTTAACATATTTAAGTTAATATACCTTCTTTAATGATCAGAAGTTTGCATATAGCCATGATGGCATAACGGCAGTGCATGTAGAAGAATTCCGTTATCTTATATTTAGGTATAAATTCGATTTTCTTGTATATACTCATTTAGCAATCGACATCGAAATGCTTCAAAATATTAGTTTAACATATTTAAGTTAATTAACCCTCTTTTTCATACTGAAGTCTACAAAAGCCTTAACGGCATAACGGCAGTGCATGTAGAAGAATTCCGTTATCTTTTATTTAGGTATAAAGTCGATTTTCTTGTATATACATATTTGGCAAGCGATATCGAAATGCTTCAAATCATTAGGTTAACATATTTAAGTTAGTTAACCTTCTTTAACGTATTGCAGTTGATATAAAGCTATAACGGCAGTGCATTTGGAAGAATTCCATAATCTTATATTTAGGTATGAAGTCGATTTTCTTTTATATACACATTTAGATATCCATATCGAAATGCTTGAAATCATTAGTTTAACATATTAAGTTAATAAACATTTTCTAGCTTACTGAAGTCTACATAAAGCCTAACGGCAGTGCATTTAGAAGAATTCCGATGTTATAATTTTATATTTAGGTATAAATTCGATTTTCTTGTATATACACATTTAGCAAGCGAAATCGAAATGCTTCAAATCCTTAGTTTAACATATTTAAGTTAATTAACCTTCTTTAACGTATTGAAGTTGATAAAGAGCCATGGCGGCATAACGACAGTACATTTGGAAGAATTCCGTAGTCTTATATTCAGGTATAAAGTCGATTTTCTTGTACATACACATTTTGCAATCGATATCGAAATGCTTCAAATAACTGGTTTAACATATTTAAGTTAACAAACCTTCTTTAACGAACTGAAGTTAATATAAAGCCACAACGGCATAACGGCAGTGCGTTTGGAAGAATTCCGTAGTCTTATATTTAGGCATTAAGTCGATTTTCTTGTACATACACATTTGGCAATCGATATCGAAATGATTCAAATAACTGGTTTAACATATTTAAGTTAATTAACCTTCTTTATCTTACTGAAGTTTTAATAAAGCCATAACGGCATAAGGGCAGTATATTTATATGAATTCCGTTATCTTATATTTAGGTATAAAGTCGATTTTGTTGTACATACACATTTAGCAATCGATATCGAAATGTTTCAAATCATTAGTTTAACATATTTAAAATAATTAACCTTCTTTAACGTATTGAAGGTGATAAAAAGCCATTGCGGCATAACGACAGTACATTTGGAACAATTCCGTAATCTTATATTTAGGTATAAAGTCGATTTTCTTGTATATACACATTTAGCAATCGATATCGAAATGCTGCAAAACATTAGTTTAACATATTTAAGTTAATTAACGCTCTTTTTCATACTGAAGTCTACAAAAGCCTTAACGGCATAACGGCAGTGCATTTGGAAGAGTTCCGTAATCTTATTTTTAGGTATAAAGTCGATTTTGTTCAACATACGCATTTAGCAATCGATATCGAAATACTTCAAATCATTAGTTTAACATATTTAAGTTAACAAAACTTCTTTAACGAACTGAAGTTGACATAAAGCCATGGCGGATTAACGGCAGTGCATTTGGAAGAATTCCGTTATCCTATGTTTAGGTATAAAGTCGATTTTCTTGTATATACTCATTTAGCAATAGATATCGAAATGCTGCAAAACATTAGTTTAACATATTTAAGTTAATTAACGCTCTTTTTCATACTGAAGTCTACAAAAGCCTTAACGGCATAACGGCAGTGCATGTAGAAGAATTCCGTTATCTTTTATTCAGGTATAAAGTCGATTTTCTTGTATATACACATTTAGCAATCGATATCGAAATGCTTCAAATCATTAGTTTAACATATTTAAGTTAATAAACCTTCTTTAACGTATTGAAGGTGATACAAAGCCATGGCGGCATAACGACAGTACATTTGGAACAATTCCGTAATCTTATATTTAGGTATAAAGTCGATTTTTTTGTATATACACATTTAGCAATCGATATCGAAATGCTTTACATCATTAGTTTAACAGATTTAAGGTGATTAATCCTCTTTATCTTACTGAAGTCTACAAAAGCCTTAGCGGCATAACGGCAGTGCATTTGGAAGAGTTCCGTTATCTTTTATTCAGGTATAAAGTCGATTTTCTTGTATATCCACATTTAGCAATCGATATCGAAATGCTTCAAATCATTAGTTTAACATATTTAAGTTAACAAACCTTCTTTAATGAACTGAAGTTGACATAAAGCCATGGCGGATTAACGGCAGTGCATTTGGAAGAATTCCGTAATCTTATATTTAGGTATGAAGTCGATTTTCTTTTATATACACATTTAGATATCCATATCGAAATGCTTGAATTCATTAGTTTAACATATTAGCGGCAGTGCATTTAGAAGAATTCCGTAATGTTATAATTTTATATTTAGGTATAAAGTCGATTTTGTTGTATTTACACATTTAGCAGTCGATATCGAAATGCTTCAAACCATTAGTTTAACATATTTAAAATAACTAACCTTCTTTAACGAACTGAAGTTAATATAAAGCCATAACGGCATAACGGAAGTGCGTTTGGAAGAATTCCGTAGTCTTATATTTAGGCATAAAGTCGATTTTGTTGTACATACACATTTAGCAATCGATATCGAAATGCTTCAAATCATTATTTTAAACATATTTAAGTTACTCAACCCTCTTTTTCTTACTGAAGTCTGCAAAAGCCTTAACGGCATAACGGCAGTGCATTTAGAAGAATTACGTAATTTTATATTTAGGTATGAATTCGATTTTCTTGTATATACTCTTTTAGCAACCGATATCGAAACGCTTCAAATCATTAGTTTAACATATTTAAGTTAATAAACCTTCTTTAACGTATTGAAGGTGATACAAAGCCATGGCGGCATAACGACAGTACATTTGGAACAATTCCGTAATCTTATATTTAGGTATAAAGTCGATTTTCTTGTATATACACATTTAGCAATCGATATCGAAATGCTTCACATCATTAGTTTAACAGATTTAAGGTGATTAATCCTCTTTATCTTACTGATGTCTACAAAAGCCTTAGCGGCATAACGGCAGTGCATTTGGAAGAGTTCCGTTATCTTTTATTCAGGTGTAAAGTCGATTTTCTTGTATATACACATTTAGCAATCGATATCGAAATGCTTCAAATCATTAGTTTAACATATTTAAGTTAACAAACCTTCTTTAATGAACTGAAGTTGACATAAAGCCATGGCGAATTAACGGCAGTGCATTTGGAAGAATTCCGTAACCTTATATTTAGGTATGAAGTCGATTTTCTTTTATATACACATTTAGATATCCATCTCGAAATGCTTGAATTCATTAGTTTAACATATTAACGGCAGTGCATTTAGAAGAATTCCGTAATGTTATAATTTTATATTTAGGTATAAAGTCGATTTTGTTGTACATACACATTTAGCAATCGATATCGAAATGCTTCAAATCATTAGTTTAACATATTTAAGTTACTTAACCCTCTTTTTCTTACTGAAGTCGGCAAAAGCCTTAACGGCATAACGGCAGTGCATTTAGAAGAATTACGTAATCTTATATTTAGGTATGAATTCGATTTTCTTGTATATACTCATTTAGCAATCGATATCGAAATGCTTCAAATAATTAGTTTTACATTTTCAAGATATTTATAATAAACCTTCTTTAACACACTGAAGTCTACATAAAGCCTTAACGGTATAACTGCAGTGCATTTAGAAGAATTCCGTAATCTTATATTAAGGTAAAAAGTCGATTTTCTTGTATTTACATATTTAGCAATCGATATCGAAATGCTTCAAATCATTAGTTTAACACATTTTAGTTAATTAACCATCTTTAACGTATTGAAGGTGAAATAAAGCCATGGCGGCATAACGACAGTAATTTGGAAGAATTCCGTAATCTTATATTTAGGTATAAAGTCGATTTTCTTGTATATATGCATTTAGAAATCGATATCGAAATGCTTCAAATCATTAGTTTAACATATTTAAGTTAACAGACCTTCTTTAACGAACTGAAGTTGACATAAAGCAATGGCGGATTAACGGCAGTGCATTTGGAAGAATTCCGTTATCCTATGTTTAGTTATAAAGTCAAGTTTCTTGTACTAGCAAATTTAGCAATCGATATCGAAATGCTTCAAATCATTAGTTTAACATATTTAAGTTAAGTTACCTTCTTTAACCTACTGAAGGTGACATGAAGACATGGCGGCATAAGTGCAGTGCATGTAGAAGAGTTCCGTAATTTTATATTTAGGTATAAAATCGATTTGTTGTATATACACATCGAGCAATCGATATCGAAATGCTTCAAATCATTAGTTTAACATATTTAAGTTAGATAACCCTATTTATCTTCCTGAAGTCTAAATCAAGCCTTAACGGCATAACGGCAGTGCATTTAGAAGAATTACATAATCTTATATTTAGGTATAATCTTATATTTAGATATAAAGTCGATATATATATCGAAATGTTTCAAATCATTATTTTAACATATTTAAATTAATAAACCTTCTTTAACGCACTGAAGTTAACATAAAGCCATGGCGGTATAACGGCAGTGCATAAAGAAGAATTCCGTAGTCTTATGTTTAGGTATAAATTCGATTTTGTTGTATATACGCATATAGCAATCGATATCGAGATGCTTCAACTCATTAGCTTAACATATTTAAGTTAATAAACTTTCTTCAAAGAACTGAAGTTGGCATAAAATCGCGGCGTCATAACGGCAGTGCATGTAGAAGAATTCCGTATCTTATATTTAGGTATAAAGTCGATTTTCTTGTATATACACATTTAGCAATCGATATCGAAATGCTTCAAATCATTAGTTTAACATATTTAAGTTAATTAACCTTCTTTATCTTACTGAAGTTTACATAAAGCCAAAACGGCATAACGGCATAACGGCAGTGCATTTGGAAGAACTCCGAAGTCTTATATTTAGGCATAAAGTCGATTTTCTTGTACATACACATTTTGCAATCGATATCGAAATGCTTCAAATAACTGGTTTAGCATATTTAAGTTAATTAACCTTCTTCATCTTACTGAAGTTTACATAAAGCCATAACGGCATAACGGCAGTATATTTATATGAATTCCGTTAGCTTATATTTAGGTATAAAGTCGATTTTTTTGTACATACACATTTAGCAATCGTTATCGAAATGCTTCAAATCATTAGTTAAACGTATTAAGGTTACTTAACCCTCTTTTTCTTACTGAAGTCTGCAAAAGCCTTAACGGCATAACAGCAGTGCATTTAGAAGAATTCCGTAATCTTATGTTTAGGTATAAATTCGATTTTGTTGTATATACACATTTAGCTATCGATATCGAAATGCTTCAAATCATTAGTTTAACATATTAAGTTAATAAACATTTTTTAGCTTATTGAGGTCTACATAAAGCCTTAACGGTATAACGGCAGTGCATTTAGAAGAAATCCGTAAGGTTATAATTTTATATTTAGGTATAAAGTCGATTTTGTTGTATTTACACATTTAGCAGTCGATATCGAAAAGCTTCAAACCATTAGTTTAACATATTTAAAATAATTAACCTTCTTTAGCGTATTCTAGTTGATACAAACCATGGCGGCATAACGACAGTACATTTGGAAGAATTCCGTAATCTTATATTTAGGTATATGTAAAGTCGATTTTCTTGTATATACACATTTAGTAATCGATATCAAAATGCTTCAAATCATAAGTTTAACATATTTAAGTGAATTAACCATCTGTAACGTATTGAAGGTGAAATAAAGCCCTGGCGGCATAACGACAGTAATTTGGAAGAATTCCGTAATCTTATATTTAGGGATAATGTCGATTTTCTTGTATATATGCATTTAGAAATCTATATCGAAATGCTTCAAATCATTAGTTTAACATATTTAAGTAAATTAACCCTGTTTATCTTCCTGAAGTCTACATCAAGCCTTAACGGCATAACGGCAGTGCATTTAGATGAATTACGTAATCTTATATTAAGGAATAATCTTATATTTAGATATAAAGTCGATATATATATCGAAATGTTTCAAATCATTATTTTAACATATTAAAGTTATTAAACCTTCTTTAACGCACTGAAGTCTACATAAAGCCCTAACGGTATAACTGCAGTGCGTTTAGAAGAATTCCGTAATCTTATATTTAGGTATGAATTCGATTTTCTTGTATATACTGATTTAGCAAGCGATATCAAAATGCTTCAAATTATTAGTTTAACTTATTTAAGTTAATTAACCTTCTTTAACGAATTGAAGTTGACATAAAGCCATGGCGGCATAAAGACAGTACATTTGGAAGAATTCCATAATCTTATATTTAGGTATAAAGTCGATTTTCTTGTATATACATATTTAGCAATCGATATCGAAATGCTTCAAATCATTAGTTTAACATATTTAAGTTAATAAACCTTCTTTAACTCACTGAAGTCTACATGAAGCCTTAACGGCATAACGGCAGTGCATTTAGAAGAATTATGTTATATTTTATTTAGGTATAAATTCGATTTTCTTGTATATACACATTTAGCAATCGATATCGAAATGCTTCAAATCATTAGTTTAACATATTTAAGTTAGTAAACCTTCTTAAGCGCACTAAAGTCTACATAAGGCCCTAATGGCATAACGGCAGTGCATTTAGAAGAATTCCATAATGTTATAATTTTATATTTAGGTATAAAGTCGATTTTCTTGTATTTACACATTTAGCAATCGATATCGAAATGCTTCAAGCCATTAGCTTATCATATTTAAATAATAAACCTTCTTTACAGAAGCCATAACGGCATAACGGTAGTATATTTGGGTAATTTCCGTAATCTTATATTTTGGTATAAAGTCAATTTTCTTGTATACACACTTTTAGCAATCGATATCGATATGCTTCAGCTCCTTAGTTTAACATATTTAAGTTAATAAACCTTCTTTAACGCACTGAAGTCTACATAAAGCCTTAACGGTATAACTTCACTGCATTTAGAAGAATTCCGTTATCTTATATTTAGGTATAAATTCGACTTTTTTGTATATACTCATTTAGCAAGCGATATCAAAATGCTTCAAATTATTAGTTTAACTTATTTAAGTTAAATAACCTTCTTTAACGAATTGAAGTTGACATAAAGCCATGGCAGCATAACGACAGTACATTTGGAAGAATTCCGTAATCTTATATTTAGGTATAAAGACGATTTTCTTGTATATACACATTAAGCAATCGATATCGAAATGCTTCAAATCATTAGTTTAACATATTTAAGTTAATAAACCTTCTTTAACTCACTGAAGTCTACATAAAGCCTTAACGGCATAACGGCAGTGCATTAAGAAGAATTATGTTATCTTTTATTTAGGTATAAAGTCGATTTTCTTGTATATACATATTTAGCTATCGATATCGAAATGCTTTAAATCATTAGTTTAACATATTAAGTTAATAAACATTTTTTAGCTTACTGAAGTCTACATAAAGCATTAACGGTATATCGGCAGTGCATTTAGAAGAATTCGGTAATGTTATAATTTTATATTTAGGTGTAAAGTCGATTTTCTTGTATTTACACATTTTACAGTCGCTATCGAAATGCTGCAAATAACTGGTTTAACATATTTAAGTTAATAAACCTTCTTTAACGAACTGCAGTTGATACAAAGCCATGGCGGCATAACGACAGTACAGTATTTACACATTTAGCAATCGATATCGAAATGCTTCAAACCATTAGCTTATCATATTTAAATAATTAACCTTCTCTACAGAAGCCATAACGGCATAACTGTAGTATATTTGGGTAATTTCCGTAATCTTATATTTAGAAATAAAGTCGATTTTCTTGTATATACACATTTAGCAATCGATATCGAAAATCTTCAAATCATTAGTTTAACATATTTAAAATAATAAACCTTCTTTAACGCACTGAAGTCTACATAAAGCCTTAACGGTATAACAGCACTGCATTTAGAAGAATTCCGTTATCTTATATTTAGGTATAAATTCGACTTCTTTGTATATATTCATTTAGCAAGCGATATCAAAATGCTTCAAACCATTAGTTTAATATATTTAAAATAATTAACCTTCTTTAACGTATTGAAGTTGATACAAAGCCATGGCGGCATAATGACAGTATACTTGGAAGAATTCCGTAGTCTTATATTTAGGTATAAAGTCGATTTTCTTGTATATACACATTTAGCGATCGATATCGAAATGCTTCAAATCATTAGTTTAACATATTTAAGTTAATAAACCTTCTTTAACGCACTAAAGTCTACATAAAGCCCTAATGGCATAACGGCAGTGCATTTAGAAGAATTCCATAATGCTATAATTTTATTTTTAGGTATAAAGTAGATTTTCTTGTATATACTATTTAGCAAATT
>JAPZAG010002459.1:0-17150 GCA_027475135.1 Bactrocera correcta | reverse complement strand
AAGTGCGTTAAAGAAGGTTTTTTAACTTAAATATTTTAAACTAATGATTTGAAGCATTTCGATATCGCTTGCTAAATGTATATATACAAAAAAAATCGACTTTATACCTGAACATAAGATTACGGAATTCTTCCTAATGTACTGTCGTTATGCCGCCATGGCTTTGTATCAACTTCAATACGTTAAAGAAGGTTAATTATTTTAAATATGTTAAACTGATGGTTTAAAGCATTTTGATATCGCTTGCTAAATGAATATATAAAAGAAAGTCGAAATTATACCTAAATATAAGATAACGGAATTCTTCTAAATGCAGTGCAGTTATACCGTCAGGGCTTTATGTAGACTTCAGTGCGTTAAAGAAGGTTTATTAACTTAAATATTTTAAACTTATGATTTGAAGCATTTCGATATCGATTGTTTAATGTGTGTATACAAGAAAATCGACTTTATACCTAAATATAAGATTACGGAATTCTTCTAAATGCACTGCCGGAATTCTTCTAAATGCACTGCCGTTTTCCCATTAGGGCTTTATGTAGACTTAAGTGCGTTAAAGAAGGTTTATTAACTTAAATATGTTAAACTAAGGGTTTGAAGCATTTCGATATCGCTTGCAAAATGTATATATAGAAGAAAATTGAATTCATACCTAAATATAAGATTACGTAATTCTTCTAAATGCACTGCCGTTATGCCGTTAAGGCTTTATGTAGACTTCAGTGAGTTAAAGAAGGTTTATTAACTTAAATATGTTAAACTAATGATTTGAAGCATTTCGATATCGATTGCTAAACGTGTATATTCAAGAAAATCGAATTTATACCTAAATATAAGATAACGGAATTCTTTTAAATGCACTGCCGTTATGCCATTAGGGCTTTATGTAGACTTAAGTGCTTTAAAGAAGGTTTATTAACTTAAATATGTTAAACTAATGATTTGAAGCATTTCGATATCGATTGCTAAATGTATATATAAAAGAAAATTGACTTTATACCTAAATATAAGATTACGGAATTCTTCCAAATGTACTGTCGTTATGCCGCCATGGCTTTGTATCAACTTCGATACGTTAAAGAAGGTTAATTATTTTAAATATGTTAAACTAATGGTTTGAAGCATTTCGATATCGACTGCTAAATGTGTAAATACAAGAAAATCGACTTTACACCTAAAATAAAATTATAACATTACGGAATTCTTATAAATGCACTGCCGTTATCCGTTAAGGCTTTATGTAGACTTCAGTAAGCAAAAAAATGTTTATTAACTTAATATGTTAAACTAATGATTTGAAGCATTTCGATATCGATAGCTAAATATGTATATACAAGAAAATCGAATTTATACCTAACTATAAGATAACGGAATTCTTCTAAATGCACGCCGTTATGCCGTTAAGGCTTTATGTAGACCTCAGTGAGTTAAAGAAGGTTTATTAACTTAAATATGTTAAACTAATGGTTTGAAGCATTTCGATATCGATTGCTGAATGCATATATACAAAAAAATCGACTTTATACCTAAATATAAAATTATGACATTATGGAATTCTTTTAGCTGCACTGCCGTTATGCCATTAGGGCTTTATGTAGACTTAAGTCGTTAGAAAAAGTTTATTAACTTAAATATGTTAAACTAATGATTTGAAGCATTTCGATATCGATTGCTTAATGCATATATACAAGAAAATCGACTTTATACCTAAATATAACATTACGGAATTCTGCCAAATGTACTGTCGTTATACCGCCATGGCTTTGTATCAACTTCGATACGTTAAAGAAGTTTAATTATTTTAAATATGTTAAACTAGTGGTTTGAATCATTTCGATATCGACTGCTAAATGTGTAAATACAAGAAAATCGACTTTATACCTAAATATAAAATTATAACATTACGGAATTCTTCAAAATGCACTGCCGTTATACCTTTAAGGCTTTATGTAGACTTCAGTGCGTTAAAGAAGGTTTACTAACTTAAATATGTTAAACTAATGATTTGAAGCATTTCGATATCGATTGCTAAATGTGTATATACAAGAAAATCGACTTTATACCTAAATATAAGATTACGGAATTCTTCAAAATGCACTGCCGTTATGCCTTTAGGGCTTTATGTAGACTTAAGTGCGTTAAAGAAGGTTTTTTAAACTTAAATATGTTAAACTAATGATTTGAAGCATTTCGATATCGATTGCTAAATGTGCATATACAAGAAAATCGAATTCATACCTAAATATAAGATAACGTAATTCTTCTAAATGCACTGCCGTTATGCCGTTATGGCTTTATATTAACTTCAGTTCGTTAAAGAAGGTTTATTAACTTAAATATGTTAAGCCAGTTATTTGAAGCATTTCGATATCGAATGCTTAATGCATATATACAAGAAAATCGACTTTATACCAAAATACAAGACTACGGAATTCTTCCAAATGTACTGTCGTTATGGCTGTATATCAACTTCAGTACGTTAAAGAAGGTTAATTAACTTAAATATGTTAAGCTAATGATTTGAAGCATTTCGATATCGCTTGCCAAATATGTATATACAAGAAAATCGAATTTATACCTAAATATAAGATAACGGAATTTTTCTAAATGCACTGCCGTTATGCCGTTAACGCTTTATGTAGACTTCAGTGCGTTAAAGAAGGTTTATTAACTTAAATATGTTAAATTAATGATTTGAAGCATTTCGATATCGATTGCTAAATGTGTATATACAAGAAAATCGACTTTATACCAAAATATAAGATTACGGAATTCTTCCAAATGTACTGTCATTATGCCGCCATGGCTTTGTATCGACTTCAATACGTTAAAAAAGGGTTTAATTATTTTGAATATGTTAAACTGATGGTTTGCAGCATTTTGATATCGCTTGCAAAATGAATATATACAAGAGAGTCGAATCTATACCTAAATATAAGATAACGGAATTCTTCTAAATGCAGCGCAGTTATACTGTAAAGGGCTTTATGTAGACTTCAGTGCGTTAAAGAAGGTTTATTAACTTAAATATTTTAAACTTATGATTGGAAGCATTTCGATATCGACTGCTTAATGTGTATATACAAGAAAATCGACTTTATACCTAAATATAAGATTACGGAATTCTTAAAAATGTACTGTCGTTATGCCGCCAGGCTTTGTATCAACTTCAATACGTTAAAGAAGGTTTATTATTTTAAATATGTTAAACTAATGGTTTGAAGCATTTCGATATCGACTGCTAAATGTGTAAAACAAGAAAATCGACTTTACACCTAAATATAAAATTATAACAATACGGAATTCTTCTAAATGCACTGCCGTTATACCGTTAAGGCTATATGTAGACTTTAGTAAGCTAAAAAATGTTTTTTAACTTAATAATAGTTAAACAAATGATTTGAAGCATTTCGATATCGATAGCTTAATATGTATATGCAAGAAAATCGACTTCATACCTAAATATAAGAGTACGGAATTTTTCTACATCCACTGCCGTTATGCAATTTCAGATTGTTAAAGAAGGTTTATTAACTTAAATATGTTAAACTAATGAGTTGAAGCGTTTCGATATCGATTACTAAATGTGTATATACAAGAAAATCGTTTTTATACCTTAAAAAAAGATTAGGGAAATTCACCCAAATATACAGCCGTTATGCCGTTATGGCTTTATTTAAACTTCAGTAAGATAAAGAAGGTTAATTAACCTAAATATGCTAAACCAGTTATTTGAAGATTTTCGATATCGATTGCTAAATGTGTACATCCAAGAAAATCGACTACATACCTAAATATAAGATTACGGAATTCTTCTAAATGCACTGCCGTTATGCCATTAGGGCTTTATGTAGACTTAAGTGCGTTAAAGAAGGTTTATTAACCTAAATATGTTAAACTAATGATTTGAAGCATTTCGATATCGATTGCTAAACGTGTATATTCAAGAAAATCGAATTTATACCTAAATATAAGATTACGGAATTCTTCTAAATGCACTGCCGTTATGCCATTAGGGCTTTATGTAGACTTAAGTGCGTTAAAGAAGGTTTATTACTTAAATATTTTAAACTAATGATTTGAAGCATTTCGATATCGCTTGCTAAATGTATATATACAAGAAAATCGACTTTATACCTGAACATAAGATTACGGAATTCTTCCTAATGTACTGTCGTTATGCCGCCATGGCTTTGTATCAACTTCAATACGTTAAAGAAGGTTAATTATTTTAAATATGTTAAACTGATGGTTTAAAGCATTTTGATTTCGCTTGCTAAATGAATATATACAAGAAAGTCGAAATTATACCTAAATATAAGATAACGGAATTCTTCTAAATGCAGTGCAGTTATACCGTCAGGGCTTTATGTAGACTTCAGTGCGTTAAAGAAGGTTTATTAACTTAAATATTTTAAACTTATGATTTGAAGCATTTCGATATCGATTGCTTAATGTGTGTATACAAGAAAATCGACTTTATACCTAAATATAAGATTACGGAATTCTTCTAAATGCACTGCCGTTTTGCCATTAGGGCTTTATGTAGACTTAAGTGCGTTAAAGAAGGTTTATTAACTTAAATATGTTAAACTAATGGTTTGAAGCATTTCGATATCGCTTGCTAAATGTATATATACAAGAAAATTGAATTCATACCTAAATATAAGATTACGTAATTCTTCTAAATGCACTGCCGTTATGCCGTTAAGGCTTTATGTAGACTTCAGTGAGTTAAAGAAGGTTTATTAACTTAAATATGTTAAACTAATGATTTGAAGCATTTCGATATCGATTGCTAAACGTGTATATTCAAGAAAATCGAATTTATACCTAAATATAAGATAACGGAATTCTTTTAAATGCACTGCCGTTATGCCATTAGGGCTTTATGTAGACTTAAGTGCTTTAAAGAAGGTTTATTAACTTAAATATGTTAAACTAATGATTTGAAGCATTTCGATATCGATTGCTAAATGTATATATACAAGAAAATCGAAATCATACCTAATTTAAGATTACGTAATTTTTCTAAATGCACTGCCGTTATCCCGTTATATCTTTATATTAACTTCAGTTCGTTAAAGAAGGTTTATTAACTTAAATATGTTAAACTAATGATTTGAAGCATTTCGATATCGCTTGCCAAATATGTATATACAAGAAAATCGAATTTATACTTAAATATAAGATAACGGAATTTTTCTAAATGCAGCGCAGTTATACTGTCAAGGCTTTATGTAGACTTCAGTGCGTTAAAGAAGGTTTATTAACTTAAATATGTTAAACTAATGATTTGAAGCATTTCGATATCGAATGCTTAATGCATATATACAAGAAAATCGACTTTATACCTAAATATAAGACTACGGATATCTTCCAAATGTACTGTCGTTATGGCTTTGTATCAACTTCGATACGTTAAAGAAGGTTAATTATTTCAAATATGTTAAACTAATGGTTTGAAGCATTTCGATATCAACTGCTAAATGTGTAAATACAAGAAAATCGACTTTACACCTAAATATAAAATTATAACATTACGGAATTTTTCTAAATGCACTGCCGATATACCGCTAAGGCTTTATGAAGACTTCAGTTAGCTAAAAAATGTTTATTAACTTAATATGTTAAACTAATGATTTGAAGCATTTCGATATTGATTGCTAAATGTGTATATACAAGAAAATCGATTTTATACCTAAATAAAAGATTACGGAATTCTTCTAAATGCACTGCCGTTATGCCATTAGGGCTTTATGTAGACTTCAGTGCGTTAAAGAAGGTTAATTAACTTAAATATGTTAAACTAATGATTTGAAGCATTTCGATATCGCTTGCCAAATATGTATATACAAGAAAATCGAATTTATACCTAAATATAAGATAACGGAATTTTTCTAAATGCACTGCCGTTATACCGTTAAGGCTTTATGTAGACTTCAGTAAGCTAAAAAATGTTTATTAACTTAATATGTTAAACTAATGATTTGAAGCATTTCGATATTGATTGCTAAATGTGTATATACAAGAAAATCGAATTTATACCTAAATATAAGATAACAGAATTTTTCTAAATGCACTGCCGTTATGCCGTTAACGCTCTATGTAGACTTCAGTGCGTTAAAGAAGGTTTATTAACTTAAATATGTTAAACTAATGATTTGAAGCATTTCGATATCGATTGCTAAATGTGTATATTCAAGAAAATTGACTTTATACCTAAATATAAGATTACGGAATTCTTCCAAATGTACTGTCGTTATGCCGCCATGGCTTTGTATCAACTTCGATACGTTAAAGAAGGTTAATTATTTTAAATATGTTAAACTAATGGTTTGAAGCATTTCGATATCAACTGCTAAATGTGTAAATACAAGAAAATCGACTTTACACCTAAATATAAAATTATAACATTACGGAATTCTTCTAAATGCACTGCCGATATACCGCTAAGGCTTTATGAAGACTTCAGTTAGCTAAAAAATGTTTATTAACTTAATATGTTAAACTAATGATTTGAAGCATTTCGATATTGATTGCTAAATGTGTATATACAAGAAAATCGATTTTATACCTAAATAAAAGAATACGGAATTCTTCTAAATGCTCTGCCGCTATGCCGTTAACGCTCTATGTAGACTTCAGTTCGTTAAAGAAGGTTTATTAACTTACATATGTTAAACTAATGATTTGAAGCATTTCGATATCGATTGCTAACGGGTGATTTTTTTGAGGTTAGGATTTTCATGCAGTAGTATTTGACAGATCACGTGTGTAGCATGGGATGACCGATTCGTTTAATGGTTGCGTTCGAACTGAACTCTTCTTTATTTTTCTTTACACTTTCATGTCGCCAGTTACAAGTTTAAAAATTCAGGGTTGCTTATTTGAGTAACATTAAAATAAGGTATGATACATATTCAAAAGTACATCAGGGTTGCTTATTCGAGCAACATTAAAATAAGATATGATACAAATTCAATAGTACACCAGGGTTGCTTATTCGAGTAACATTAAAATAAGGTATGATACAAATTCAAAAGTACAACAGGATTGCTTATTCAAGTAACATTAAAATAAGGTAACGATACAACATAATACAGTAATCACATTTATATTGCTACAATTCGGCCGTCCTGACCATGAGATCACCTGATCTCAAGTGAGTGACTAGACTTCGCGTCCTTTGAACCATGGTTTTATATTTCCAACTGCCCATACCCCGTGGTATGGGACTCGAGACTGTTGAAACCCGTCGACATCTCTAAGTAAGTAACGATCGTTTCGTAAAACTTTTTCAATACAATACGGTCCCTTAAATTTAGGAATCAGTTTTTTAGACACCCCTACGTGAGAATCGAAATTTTTTATAACCACATAATCTCCCTTTACATATTTTCTTGGCGCTCGCCTGTTTTTATTAACAAATTTTGTATTATACTGTTGCAACTGTTCTTGTTTTACACTCGCCTTCTCACGAATGTCCTGCAAAATTCGATTTTCACATGACTTATCAACTTCTCTTAAGTTTTCTTTCAGCGAATCAACAACTTCACCTCTTTGATTTACACCGAATAACATTACGCTCGGGTGCTCCCCGGTTGTCCTATGTATCGTGTTATTTAAAGCATGCTCTATACTTTCTATTACCGCATTCAAGTTGTATCGTTTATCTGTGTTTAACATTTTTGATATCATTGGCCCCAAACTCCTATTTACCCGCTCTACCTGACCATTTGCCTGCGGAGAACCTGTAGCGATCTTAATATGCTGAACCGAGTTTTGTTCTAGAAATTCTTTAAATTCACCAGATGTAAAACAACTTCCTCTATCAGACACAATGCATTTAGGACGACTATAAATCCGGAAATAACTTTGCAACGCTTGAATCGCTTCTCTAGTATTTGTTGTTTTTGTAGGGTAAAGTCTGACAAATTTTGTAAATGCATCAATGACGACAAAAATGTGTTTCGTTTTTAATGAGTTATCAATCGGACCGAAGTGGTCAATGTGAACAACTTCGAAGGGAATTCTTCCTTTTGGAATGCTATGCAAAAAACCCTCCTGCGCCCCACTTTTGGAAGAGAATACAATACATTTCAAGCAATTTTTTATGTGTCTATCAACCTTTTCTCTCAACTTAGGGAACCAATAGCTTTTCGATATTAATTCTACTACTTTATCTATTCCAACATGGCCAACCTCATCATGATATTTGTAAATTACATTACCCTCCATATCTTGTGGAACACAAAATAAAACTCTGCCATCATTTTTTTTTCTGTACAAAACCCCATTTCTCATCTCAAATAATTTATGTTCTTTTTCTTCTAATAGTTTTTTCCACTTTTTTAAATTCTCATCTCTTCCTTGACATATAATCAAATTTTCTTCAAAGGTATTTGTTTCTACTACTAGAATATTACTGGACCGACTTAGAGCATCAACATGCTGCATGTGTTTTCCCGCTCGATGCTCCAACGTATAATTGAAGTTTTGTAATTCTAAAGCCCATCGTGCTATTCTAGGGTTAAGTTCTTTTTTATTCAATGTAAGTGCAAGTGAATTACAATCTGTTATGATCTTGAAGGGTTTTCCTTGAAGGTACACACGAAATCGTTTCAAAGCACTAACTATTGCTAAAGCTTCCAACTCGAAGCTGTGATATCGTGACTCTGCTTCTGTAGTTCTTTTCGAAAAATAAAAAATTGGGTGCATCTTTCCATCTTCTTTCCGTTGCAATAAAATAGCCCCTAATCCTATCGAACTTGCATCACAATGTAACTCGGTGTAATCATTCGGGTCATACAACGCAAGTACCGGGGCGCCTAGCAGTTTAGATTTCAGAAGCTCAAAGCATTCTAATTCTTTTGCCCCAAATGAAAATATCTTTTCTTTTTTTGTCAAGTCGAACAGAGGCTTTGCCAGAACAGAAAAATCCTTCACAAACCTCCTGAAATACGAACACAAACCTATGAAACTTTGTACTGTATGAACGTTTTTTGGCACCGGAAAATTTTTTATCGCTTCTAGTCCTTTGTCATCCGCCCTTATTCCTTCACCGTCAACAATATAACCCAAATAATTCACGCTTGTTTGTAGGAATTCACACTTGTCTAACCTTAATTCAAGTTTATTTTGAGTTATCTTATTTAATACTTTTTCTAGAATTTGGAAATGGTTCTCTAAACTTTCGGTTGCAATCATGATATCGTCTAAATACACTATAACTTCTCCTTCTTTTATCATTTCTGCAAATATTTTGTGTATAAACCTTTGAAACATCGATGGTGCATTTTTAAGTCCAAAAGGCATTCTCTTGAATTCAAACTGGCCCAACGGAGTCACAAAAGACGTATATCTCTCTGATTCTGGATGCATATAAACATGAAAAAACCCATTCTTAAGATCAAGCTTTGTGAATATTTTCTTTTTCGCTAACCGGTCTAGCAAGTCATCAATTAATGGAATCGGATAATTATCTTTCGCGGTTACTTTATTCAACGTCCGGTAATCTACACACATTCTAAGATCTCCCGTTTTCTTTTTTACTAATACAATCGGCGACGCATATTCGGACTCGCTTGGTTTGATATATCCCTTTACTAAATACTCATCTATCAACTTTTGCAACTCCCCTTTTTCTACATACGATAATCGCCGCGGGGAATAATGAAAAGGTTTTATGTTTTCTAATACGAGTCTCATGTTACACTTTACCAATGGTTCATCAGGACGTTCGGCCTGTACATACAGTTTTGTAAATATTTTATTTAACCTTGTACAAATTGAATGTGATATATTTTTTCCCACATTCAGACTTAGTTCTTTCTCTTTATCAAAATCAATGAGCATTAACCATCTTATATTTCTAGAACTTTCATTATTTTCACTATTACTCTCCACCTCACCAATTTGATCTAATTTCTTATCTCCCAATTTTTTAATTTCATCAACAATACAATTTGTAACCATATTTGCTTTACATCGACTATCACTCAAATTATTTTTCCGATCAATTATCTCTTTTCTTTTATTCACATCAGTTAACGTTTTATTTCTATTTGCATCAACTATCATTTTCCTATCATTTGTTTCGTCAACAATACACTCAGTTTTATTTATATTACCCACTTTTGTTTTTCTATCATTTGTTTCATTTAACGTAACTATACACTTTTCTACTTTACAACTTTTATTACAGTCTTTTTTGAACCCGCCCACTTTATGTTTACCTTCATCGTTTACACTTTCATATTCAACACTGTTATCATCAACACTCTTTTTTAACTTAATTAATGCATTCTCTTTGATCTCATCCTTGCATATCAAAATTAAATTACTTGCTTTGAAAAAGTCTCTACCCAAAACTACGTCATACCCCATAGTCTCATCGGCCACTACGATCAAATTTATATTGACAAATTTATTTTCAAAACAAACATTACAATTAAATTCACCAAACATTTCTAATTTACTTTTATTTAAACCAAAATATGGAATACAAACTGAAAAATTATCATTAAATTCAATAGTATCTGGTAAGGATGATCGTTTTACAAAACTTATTGGGCTCCCTGAGTCTATGAGGCATTCTAAAGATAAAATACATTTAGTATTATTACTTACAATAAACTTTAAATATCTTACGTATGGGCTCTCATCTGCACGGTTGTTTTGAATCCTCGTTGGACACGTAGCGACTTTATGCTCCATGCTGCCACACCCATAACACGCCCCAACCTCTCGCTTCGGCTTCCGACATGCCACGGCCATGTGTCCAAATGAGTTGCAGTTGAAACATCTGACATTAGTGCGAGGCATCTGCATCGAGTCACGTTTCAATTCAACTCTCCCGAACGCCTGCAGAAGCTGCACTCTTGTAGTGTAGCATTGGATATATGCCTGATTCCGTAACTGCTCGTCCGGCATACCCTCGACAATATGGTCAATCAGCTCGCATTCATCCATATTCAACGGATCTGACAGTAAAACTTTTTCATTGTAGTATTTTTGGAAGGTTTCACCAACCGACCACTTGCGCGCTTCAAACTGTTTTCGCAGCAACAACTTGTTGTGTGTTGGTGCAAACACCGCTTGCATTTCTGCAACAAGGCTGTCTATATTTTCGGTGATAAACAGAGGCCTCGCGTGCAGCCACACTCTTGCATTACCTTTCAACTTGCTTATCATTACAGCGCGCAGCGCGCTATGATCAAGGTTAAAAACTTTTCCAGCACTTCTTAACTGTTGAATCCATATGTTGAAATTCGGCCCACCTTCGTATTCTGGTAACAGATCTTTTACCATCTCCAAAGGTATAGCACCGACATTCCTTACCGTAGCGCTATCTTTTTCGTTTCTTACTGTACCTACAGCGCCATCGCTGTTCAAAGCGTCATTGTCTTTTAAAGCGCCGCCGTCGTTCAAAGCGCTGCTGCCGTTGTTCAATGCGCCGCCGTCATTCGAAGCGCTGCTGCCGTTGTTCAATGCGCCGCCGTCGTTCGAAGCGCCGCCGCCATTAATCGTTGCATGTTGTATGTTCGCTTGTCTGTTATATGTTGCGCTGACATTCGTTACGTCGCCATTCAAAGCACTCGAAGCTCTGCCATTCGCTGAATCATCCCTCTCTGTCACACCAGCGGCGCCGCCCACCACACTGCCCGATCCAAGTTGCACAATCACCAGCTTCAACCGCTCGACTTCTTTGGTCAGGAGTTCATTTTGCGTCTCCAAATCACGCTCCGCTGTCTCCTCCAAAGGTGATTCACCAACGCCCACCGACTCAACCTCCTCGCCAGCGAAACTAGGGCAATCGCCACGCTCAACCGCAGGCACATCGCCCAACCTTATTGCTAGGGCACTTTTGTTGCCATGAGTCGGGAGTCCCAACCGCTTCAACCACTCACGCAACTGGGCCGCCGTATATATATTAGCATCGATGCACTCCATTAAAAAAAAAATTGTTAAAACTTTGCTACTGTACCCGAATCCCACTTCTGAAATATTGTAGCATGGGATGACCGATTCGTTTAATGGTTGCGTTCGAACTGAACTCTTCTTTATTTTTCTTTACACTTTCATGTCGCCAGTTACAAGTTTAAAAATTCAGGGTTGCTTATTTGAGTAACATTAAAATAAGGTATGATACATATTCAAAAGTACATCAGGGTTGCTTATTCGAGCAACATTAAAATAAGATATGATACAAATTCAATAGTACACCAGGGTTGCTTATTCGAGTAACATTAAAATAAGGTATGATACAAATTCAAAAGTACAACAGGATTGCTTATTCAAGTAACATTAAAATAAGGTAACGATACAACATAATACAGTAATCACATTTATATTGCTACACGTGGGATGTCAGACATGGTGTCAAAGAGAAAGATGCTCAGTATGCTTTGACATTTCATCATGAATAGACTTACTAACGAGCAACGCTTGCAAATCATTGAATTTTATTACCAAAATCAGTGTTCGGTTCGAAATGTGTTTCGCGTCCGTGTCCGATGAGCGATGAGGCTCATTTCTGGTTGAATGGCTACGTAAATAAGCAAAATTGCCGCATTTGGGGTGAAGAGCAACCAGAAGCCGTTCAAGAACTGCCCATGCATCCCGAAAAATGCACTGTTTGGTGTGGTTTGTACGCTGGTGGAATCATTGGACCGTATTTTTTCAAAGATGCTGTTGGACGCAACGTTACGGTGAATGGCGATCGCTATCGTTCGATGCTAACAAACTTTTTGTTGCCAAAAATGGAAGAACTGAACTTGGTTGACATGTGGTTTCAACAAGATGGCGCTACATGCCACACAGCTCGCGATTCTATTGCCATTTTGAGGGAAAACTTCGGACAACAATTCATCTCAAGAAATGGACCCGTAAGTTGGCCACCAAGATCATGCGATTTAACGCCTTTAGACTATTTTTTGTGGGGCTACGTCAAGTCTAAAGTCTACAGAAATAAGCCAGCAACTATTCCAGCTTTGGAAGACAACATTTCCGAAGAAATTCGGGCTATTCCGGCCGAAATGCTCGAAAAAGTTGCCCAAAATTGGACTTTCCGAATGGACCACCTAAGACGCAGCCGCGGTCAACATTTAAATGAAATTATCTTCAAAAAGTAAATGTCATGAACCAATCTAACGTTTCAAATAAAGAACCGATGAGATTTTGCAAATTTTATGCGTTTTTTTTTTTTTAAAAAATTATCAAGCTCTTAAAAAATCACCCGTTAAATGTGTATATTCAAGAAAATCGACTTTATACCTAAATATAACATTACGGAATTCTGCCAAATGTACTGTCGTTATACCGCCATGGCTTTGTATCAACTTCGATACGTTAAAGAAGTTTAATTATTTTAAATATGTTAAACTAGTGGTTTGAATCATTTCGATATAGACTGCTAAATGTGTAAATACAAGAAAATCGACTTTATACCTAAATATAAAATTATAACATTACGGAATTCTTCTAAATGCACTGCCGTTATACCGTTAAGGCTTTATGTAGACTTCAGTGCGTTAAAGAAGGTTTACTAACTTAAATATGTTAAACTAATGATTTGAAGCATTTCGATATCGATTGCTAAATGTGTATATACAAGAAAATCGACTTTATACCTAAATATAAGATTACGGAATTCTTCTAAATGCACTGCCGTTATGCCATTAGGGCTTTATGTAGACTTAAGTGCGTTAAAGAAGGTTTATTAACTTAAATATGTTAAACTAATGATTTGAAGCATTTCGATATCGATTGCTAAATGTGCATATACAAGAAAATCGAATTCATACCTAAATATAAGATAACGTAATTCTTCTAAATGCACTGCCGTTATGCCGTTATGGCTTTATATTAACTTCAGTTCGTTAAAGAAGGTTTATTAACTTAAATATGTTAAGCCAGTTATTTGAAGCATTTCGATATCGAATGCTTAATGCATATATACAAGAAAATCGACTTTATACCTAAATATAAGACTACGGAATTCTTCCAAATGTACTGTCGTTATGGCTGTATATCAACTTCAGTACGTTAAAGAAGGTTAATTAACTTAAATATGTTAAGCTAATGATTTGAAGCATTTCGATATCGCTTGCCAAATATGTATATACAAGAAAATCGAATTTATACCTAAATATAAGATAACGGAATTTTTCTAAATGCACTGCCGTTATGCCGTTAACGCTTTATGTAGACTTCAGTGCGTTAAAGAAGGTTTATTAACTTAAATATGTTAAATTAATGATTTGAAGCATTTCGATATCGATTGCTAAATGTGTATATACAAGAAAATCGACTTTATACCAAAATATAAGATTACGGAATTCTTCCAAATGTACTGTCATTATGCCGCCATGGCTTTGTATCGACTTCAATACGTTAAAGAAGGTTAATTATTTTGAATATGTTAAACTGATGGTTTGAAGCATTTTGATATCGCTTGCTAAATGAATATATACAAGAGAGTCGAATCTATACCTAAATATAAGATAACGGAATTCTTCTAAATGCAGCGCAGTTATACTGTCAAGGCTTTATGTAGACTTCAGTGCGTTAAAGAAGGTTTATTAACTTAAATATTTTAAACTTATGATTGGAAGCATTTCGATATCGATTGCTTAATGTGTATATACAAGAAAATCGACTTTATACCTAAATATAAGATTACGGAATTCTTCAAAATGTACTGTCGTTATGCCGCCATGGCTTTGTATCAACTTCAATACGTTAAAGAAGGTTTATTATTTTAAATATGTTAAACTAATGGTTTGAAGCATTTCGATATCGACTGCTAAATGTGTAAATACAAGAAAATCGACTTTACACCTAAATATAAAATTATAACAATACGGAATTCTTCTAAATGCACTGCCGTTATACCGTTAAGGCTATATGTAGACTTTAGTAAGCTAAAAAATGTTTTTTAACTTAATAATAGTTAAACAAATGATTTGAAGCATTTCGATATCGATAGCTTAATATGTATATGCAAGAAAATCGACTTCATACCTAAATATAAGAGTACGGAATTCTTCTACATCCACTGCCGTTATGCAACTTCAGATTGTTAAAGAAGGTTTATTAACTTAAATATGTTAAACTAATGAGTTGAAGCGTTTCGATATCGATTACTAAATGTGTATATACAAGAAAATCGATTTTATACCTTAATAAAAGATTACGGAATTCACCCAAATATACAGCCGTTATGCCGTTATGGCTTTATTTAAACTTCAGTAAGATAAAGAAGGTTAATTAACCTAAATATGCTAAACCAGTTATTTGAAGATTTTCGATATCGATTGCTAAATGTGTACATCCAAGAAAATCGACTACATACCTAAATATAAGATTACGGAATTCTTCTAAATGCACTGCCGTTATGCCATTAGGGCTTTATGTAGACTTAAGTGCGTTAAAGAAGGTTTATTAACCTAAATATGTTAAACTAATGATTTGAAGCATTTCGATATCGATTGCTAAACGTGTATATTCAAGAAAATCGAATTTATACCTAAATATAAGATTACGGAATTCTTCTAAATGCACTGCCGTTATGCCATTAGGGCTTTATGTAGACTTAAGTGCGTTAAAGAAGGTTTATTAACTTAAATATTTTAAACTAATGATTTGAAGCATTTCGATATCGCTTGCTAAATGTATATATACAAGAAAATCGACTTTATACCTGAACATAAGATTACGGAATTCTTCCTAATGTACTGTCGTTATGCCGCCATGGCTTTGTATCAACTTCAATACGTTAAAGAAGGTTAATTATTTTAAATATGTTAAACTGATGGTTTAAAGCATTTTGATATCGCTTGCTAAATGAATATATACAAGAAAGTCGAAATTATACCTAAATATAAGATAACGGAATTCTTCTAAATGCAGTGCAGTTATACCGTCAGGGCTTTATGTAGACTTCAGTGCGTTAAAGAAGGTTTATTAACTTAAATATTTTAAACTTATGATTTGAAGCATTTCGATATCGATTGCTTAATGTGTGTATACAAGAAAATCGACTTTATACCTAAATATAAGATTACGGAATTCTTCTAAATGCACTGCCGGAATTCTTCTAAATGCACTGCCGTTTTGCCATTAGGGCTTTATGTAGACTTAAGTGCGTTAAAGAAGGTTTATTAACTTAAATATGTTAAACTAATGGTTTGAAGCATTTCGATATCGCTTGCTAAATGTATATATACAAGAAAATTGAATTCATACCTAAATATAAGATTACGTAATTCTTCTAAATGCACTGCCGTTATGCCGTTAAGGCTTTATGTAGACTTCAGTGAGTTAAAGAAGGTTTATTAACTTAAATATGTTAAACTAATGATTTGAAGCATTTCGATATCGATTGCTAAACGTGTATATTCAAGAAAATCGAATTTATACCTAAATATAAGATAACGGAATTCTTTTAAATGCACTGCCGTTATGCCATTAGGGCTTTATGTAGACTTAAGTGCTTTAAAGAAGGTTTATTAACTTAAATATGTTAAACTAATGATTTAAAGCATTTCGATATCGATTGCTAAATGTATATATACAAGAAAATCGAAATCATACCTAATATAAGATTACGTAATTTTTCTAAATGCACTGCCGTTATCCCGTTATATCTTTATATTAACTTCAGTTCGTTAAAGAAGGTTTATTAACTTAAATATGTTAAACCAGTTATTTGAAGCATTTCGATATCGAATGCTTAATGCATATATACAAGAAAATCGACTTTATACCTAAATATAAGACTACGGAATTCTTCCAAATGTACTGTCGTTAAGGCTTTATATCAACTTCAATACGTTAAAGAAGGTTAATTAACTTAAATATGTTAAACTAATGATTTGAAGCATTTCGATATCGCTTGCCAAATATGTATATACAAGAAAATCGAATTTATACTTAAATATAAGATAACGGAATTTTCCTAAATGCACTGCCGTTATGCCGTTAACGCTTTATGTAGACTTCAGTGCGTTAAAGAAGGTTTATTAACTTAAATATGTTAAACTAATGATTTGAAGCATTTCGATATCGAATGCTTAATGCATATATACAAGAAAATCGACTTTATACCTAAATATAAGACTACGGATATCTTCCAAATGTACTGT
>JAPZAG010002458.1:0-17183 GCA_027475135.1 Bactrocera correcta | reverse complement strand
ACGGACTTCTTCTAAATGCACTGCCGTTATGCCGCCATGGCTTTATATCAACTTCAATACGTTAAAGAGGGTTAATTAACTTAATTATGTTAAACTAATGATTTGAAGCATTTCTATATCGCTTGCTAAATGTGTACATACAAGAAAATCAAATTTATACCTAAATATAAGATAACGGAATTCTTCTAAATGCACTGCCGTTATGCCGTTAAGGCTTTATGTAGACTTCAGTAAGACAGAGAGGGTTAATTAACTTGAATATGTTAAACTAATGATTTGAAGCATTTCGATATCGATTGCTAAATGAGTATATACAACAAAATCGACTTTATACCTAAATATAAGATAACGGGTTTCTTCTAAATGCACTGCCGTTATGCCGCCATGGCTTTATGCCAACTTCAGTTCGTTTAAGAAGGTTTATTAACTTAAATATGTTAAACTAATGAGTTGAAGCATTTCGATATCGATTGCTAAATGAGTATATACACCAAAATCGACTTTATACCTAAATATAAGATTACGCAATTTTTCTAAATGCACTGCCGTTATGCCGTTAAGGCTTTTGTAGACTTCAGTAAAATAAAGATATATAATTAACTTAAATATGTTAAGCTAATGATTTGAAGCATTTCGATATCGATTGCTAAATGTCTATATACAACAAAATCGACTTTATACCTAAATATAAGATTACGGAATTCTTCTACATGCACTAGCGTTATGCCGCCATGGCTTTATGCCAACTCTAGTTCGATAAAGAAGGTTAATTATTTTAAATATGTTAAACTAATGGTTTGAAGCATTTCGATATCGATTGCTAAATGTGTAAATAAAAGAAAATCGACTTTATACCTAAAAAGAAAATTATTACTTTACGGAATTCTTCTAAATGCACTGGCGTTATACCGTTAAGGCTTTATGTAGACTTCAGTAAGCTAAAAAGCGTTTATTAAGCTAAATATGTTAATCTAATGATTTGAAGCATTTCGATATCGATAGCTAAATATGTAAATACAAGAAAATCGACTTTATACCTAAATATAAGAATACGGAACTCTTCTAAATGCACTGCAGTTATACCGTTAAGGCTTTATGAAAACGACAGTGCGTTAAAGAAGGTTTATTAACTTAAATATGTTAAACTAATGATTTGAAGCATTTCGATATCGATTGCTAAATGCGTATATACAAGAAAATCGATTTTATACCTAAATATAAGATTACGGAATTCTTCTACATGCACTGCCGTTATACCGTTATGGCTTTATGTAAACTTCAGTAGGATAAAGAAGCTTTATTAACTTTAATATATTAAACTAATGATTTGAAGCATTTCGATATCGATTGCTAAATGAGTATATACACGAAAATCGACTTTATACCTAAATATAAGATTACGTAATTCTTCTACATGTACTGCCGTTATGCCGCCATGGCTTTATATCAACTTCAATACGTTAAAGAAGGTTAATTAACTTAAATATGCTAAACCAGTTATTTGAAGCATTTTGATATCGATTGCAAAATGTGTATATACAAGAAAATCGACTTTATACCTAAATATTAGATTAGGGTAATTTTTCCCAAACATGTACTGTCGTTATGGGCTTTATAAAAAACTTTAAAGTACGTTAAAGAAGGTTAATTATTTTAAATATGTTAAACTAATGTTTAAAGCATTTCGATATCGATTGCTAAATGTGTATGTGCAAGAAAACCCGACTTTAAAACATTAAATTATAAATAACGGTTATTTTTTTTCTAAATTCAGTGGAAAAAAGGTTTTTTAAACCCTTTAATATGTTAAACCAGTTATTTGAAGCATTTCGATATCGATTGCTTAATGCGTATATACAAGAAAATCGACTTTATACCTAAATATAAGTTACGGAATTTTTCCAATTGTACTGTCGTTATGCCGCCATGGCTTTATATCAACTTCAATACGTTAAAGAAGGTTAATTAACTTAAATATGTTAAACTAATGATTTGAAGCATTTCGATATCGATTGCTAAATGTGTAATACAAGAAAATCGAATTTATACCTAAATATAAGATTACGGAATTCTTCTACATGCACTGTCGTTGCCGCCATGGCTTTATATAACCTTCATTACGTAAAGAAGGTTTAATTAACTTAAATATGTTAAACTAATGATTTGAAGCATTTCGATATCGATTGCTAAATGTGTATGTACAACAAAATCGACTTTATACCTGAATATAAGATTACGGAATTCTGCCACATATACTGCCGTTATGTCGTTATGGCTTTATGTAAACTTCAGTAAGATAAAGAAGGTTAATTAACTTAAATATGCTAAACCAGTTATTTGAAGCATTTTGATATCGATTGCAAATGTGTATATACAAGAAAATCGACTTTATACCTAAATATAAGATTACGGAATTCTTCCACATGTACTGTCGTTATGCCGCCATGGCTTTATATCACCTTCAATACGTTAAAGAAGGTTAATTAACTTAAATATGTTAAACTAATGATTTGAAGCATTTCGATATCGATTGCTAAATGTGTATATACAAGAAAATCGACTTTATACCTAAATATAAGATAACGGAATTTTTTAAATGCACTGCGTTGACCGCCATGGCTTTATTAACCTTCATTACGGTTAAAGAAGGTTAATTAACTTAAATATGTTAAACTAATGATTTGAAGCATTTCGATATCGATTGCTAAATGTGTATGACAACAAAATCGACTTTCGGCGGAATAGCCCGAATATCGTTACGGAATGTTGTCTTCAAAGTGAATATTGCGTTATGTCGTTATGAGCTTTATGAACTTGCAGTTAGTACAAGAAAATTAACTAAATATGCTTAAATCCAATGATCTTGAAGCATCTTTCGATATCTTGCAATAATTGTTGTACAAGAAGATTTTACCTAAATATGAAGCAATAGGAATCTTCGACATGTATGCGTTATGCGCCATGGCTTTATACACATTCAATAAGTTCAAAGAAGGTTAATTAATTTTAAATATGTTAAACCAGATAGTTTGAAGCATTTCGATATCGATTGCTAAATGCATTATATGCAAGAAAATCGACTTTATCACCAGTAATATAAGATAACGGAATTCTTCCAAGATGCATGCGCAGGTTTTTAACCTTCTAATATGGTTAAAATCCAAATTTGCTTATTTGAAGCATTTCGATATCGATTGCTAAATGCTAATACAAGAAAATCGACTTTACACCTAAATATAAGATACGGAATTCTTCTCAATTGTACTGCCTTATGCCGCCATGGCTTTGTTCACCTTCATTACGTAAAGAAGGTTAATTAACTTAAATTTGGTAAACTAATGTTTGAAGCATTTCGATATCGATTGCTAAATGTGTATTACAACGAAAATCGACATTTATATCTAAACTAAGATTACGGAATATCTTCCACAGTACTGTCGCTATGTCGTTATGGCTTTATTAACTTCATAAGTAAAGAAGGTTAATTACTTTAAATATGCTTAAACTTGTTTGAAGCATTTCGATATCGATTGCATAAATGTGTAGTACAAGCAAAATCGACTTTATACCTGAATATAAGATTACGGAATTCTTCCACATGATACTGCCGTTATGCTCGTTATGGCTTTCATGATAAACTTCAAAGATAAAGAAGGTTAATTAACTTAAATATGTCTAAACCAGTATTTGAAGCATTTGATATCGATTGCAAATATGTAGATACAAGAAAATCGAATTTATACCTAAATATAAGATAACGGGATTCTTCTAAATGCATTGCCGTTATACCGTTAAGGCTTTATGTAGACTTCAGTGAGCTAAAAAATGTTTATTAAATTAATATGTTAAACTAATGATTTGAAGCATTTCGATATCGATATCTAAATGTGTATATAAAAGAAAATCGACTATATACCTAAATAGAAGATTACGGAATTCTTCTAAATGCACTGCCGTAATACCGCCGTGGCTATATGCCAACTTCAGATCGTTAAAGAAGGTTTATTAACTTAAATATGTTAAACTAATGAGTTGAAGCATCTCGATATCTATTGCTTAATGTGTATATACAACAAAATCGACTTTATACCTAATTATAAGATTACGGAATTCTTCTAAATGCACTGCCGTTATGCCGCCATGGCTTTATATCAACTTCAATACGTTAAAGAAGGTTAATTAACTTAAATATGTTAAAGTAATGATTTGAAGCATTTCGATATCGCTTGCTTAATGTGTATATACAAGAAAATCGACTTTATACCTAAATATAAGATAACGGAATTCTTCTGAATGCACTGCAGTTATACCCTTAAGGCTTTATGTAGACTTCAGTGCGTTAAAGAACGTTTATTAACTTAGATATGTTAAACTAATGATTTGAAGCATTTCGATATCGATTGCTAAATGTGTATATACAAGAAAATCGACTTTATACCTAAATATAAGATAACGGAATTCTTCTACATGCACTGCCGTTATGCCGCCATGGATTTATGCCAACTTCAGTTTGTTAAAGAAGGTTTATTAACTCAAATGTGTTAAACTAATGAGTTGAAGCATCTCGATATCGATTGCTAAGTGTATATGCAACAAAATCGACTTTATACCTAAATAGAAGTTTACGGAATTCTTCTGAATGCACTGCAGTTATACCCTTAAGGCTTTATGCAGACTTCAGTGCGTTAAAGAACGTTTATTAACTTAGATATGTTAAATTAATGATTTGAAGCATTTCGATATCGATTGCTAAATGGGTATATACAAGAAAATCGACTTTATACCTAAATATAAGACTACGGACTTCTTCTAAATGCACTGCCGTTATGCCGCCATGGCTTTATATCAACTTCAATACGTTAAGGGAGGTTAATTAACTTAAATATGTTAAACTAATGATTTGAAGCATTTCGATATCGCCTGCTAAATGTGTACATACAAGAAAATCAAATTTATACCTAAATATAAGATAACGGAATTCTTCTAAATGCACTGCCGTTATGCCGTTAAGGCTTTATGTAGACTTCAGTAAGACAGAGAGGGTTAATTAACTTGAATATGTTAAACTAATGATTTGAAGCATTTCGATATCGATTGCTAAATATGTAAATACAAGAAAATCGACTTTATACCTAAATATAAGAATACCGAATTCTTCTAAATGCACTGCAGTTATACCGTTAAGGCTTTATGAAGACGTCAGTGCGTTGAAGAAGGTTTATTAACTTAAGTATGTTAAACTAATGATTTGAAGCATTTCGATATCGATTGCTAAATGTGTATATACAAGAAAATCGACTTAAAACCTAAATATAAGATTACGTAATTCTTCTAAATGCACTGCCGTTATGCCGTTAAGGCTTTTGTAGACTTCAGTAAAATAAAGATGTTTAATTAACTTAAATATAGTAAACTAATGTTTTGGAGCATTTCGATATCGATTGCTAAATGTCTAAATACAACAAAATCGACTTTATACCTAAATATAAGATAACGGAATTCTTCTAAATGCACTGCCGTTACGCCGTTAAGGCTTTTGTAGACTTCAGTAAAATAAAGATGTTTAATTAACTTAAATATTGTAAACTAATGATTTGAAGCATTTCGATATCGATTGCTAAATGTCTAAATACAACAAAATCGACTTTATACTTAAATGTAAGCTTACGGAATTCTTCTAAATGCACTGCCGTTATGCCGCCATGGCTTTATGTTAACTTCAGTGCGTTAAAGGAGCTTTATTAACTTAAATATATTAAACTAAGGATTTGAAGAATTTCGATATCGATTGCTAAAGGAGTATATACAAGAAAATCAACTTTATACATAAATATAAGATTACGGAATTCTTCTAAATGCACTGCAGTTATACTGCTAAGGCTTTATGAAGACTTTAGTGCGTTAAAGAAGGTTTATTAACTTAAATATGTTAAACTAATGATTTGAAGCACGTCGATATCGATTGCTAAATGCGTATATACAAGAAAATCGACATTATACCTAAATATAAGATAACGTAATTCTTCTAAATGCACTGCCGTTATGCTGTTATGGCTTTATATAGATTTCAGTACGTTAAAGAAGGTTAATTTACTCAAATATGTTAAACTAATGATTTGAGCATTTCGATATCGATTGCTAAATGTGTATGTACAAGAAAATCGATTTTATACCTAAAAAAAAGCTTACTTAATTCACCCAAATATACTGCCGTTATGCCGTTATGGCTTTATGTAAACTTCAGTAAGATAAAGAAGGTTAATTAACTTAAATATGCTAAACCAGTTATTTGAAGCATTTTGATATCGATTGCAAAATGTGTATATACAACAAAATCGAACTTATACCTAAATATAAGATTACGGACTTTTTCTAAATGCACTGTTGTTATGCCGCCATGGCTTTATATCACCTTCATTACGTTAATGAAGGTTAATTAACTTAGATATGTTAAACTAATGATTTGAAGATTTTCGATATCGATTGCTAAATGCGTATATACAACAAAATCGAATTTATACCTAAATATAAGATTACGGAATTCTTCTAAATGCACTGTCGTTAGCCCGCCATGGCTTATATCATTATTCATTACGTTCGAGAAGGTTAGTTATTTTAAATATGTTAAACTAATGATTTGAAGAATTTCGATATCGATTGCTAAATGCGTATATACAACAAATTCGATTATACTAAATATGAGATTACGGAATTCTTCGAAATACACTGCCGTTATGCCGTTATGGCTTTATATAAATTTCAGTACGTTAAAGAAGGCTAATTTACGTAAATATGCTAAACGATTGATTTGAAGCATTTCGATATTGATTACTAAATGTGTATGTACAAGAAAATCGATTTTATACCTAAATAAAAGATTACGGAATTCACCCAGACATACTGCCGTTATGCCGTTATGGCTTTATGTAAACTTCAGTAAGATAGAGGGGGTTAATTAACCTAAATATGCTAAACCAGTTATATGAAGCATTTCGATATCGATTGCTAAATGCCTATATACAACAAAATCGAACTTATACCTAAATATAAGATTACGGAATTTTTCTAAATGCACTGTCGTTATGCCGCCAAGGCTTTATATCACCTTCATTACGTTAATGAAGGTTAATTAACTTAAATATGTTAAACTAATGATTTGAAGATTTTCGATATCGATTGCTAAATGTGTATATAAGTTAAGGTAACTGGCGTTGCCAACATCGCTGTTGCTGGTCCTAACATGAGTGTTTGCGTTCCACCTCCTATTGAGTTGCTTTCAACTGCTTTAATAATGCTCATATTATTATAATATGTTAAGAGCGCGCCTAGCAATAACAACAGGCGCTTAGCGACAACAACATACTAAATATATGTATGTACCTCCGCAAACCACGCTTAGTGATAGCGCTTGGCTTGGGTGTCTGAATGCAGGGCAACAACGCATAACACTCACTTAACAACAAGCTATTGCACCGCCAAAACTACCGTACGCCAAAGTAGCAATAAATCTCGCTTACTTTAGCATACGCTTGGTAACAACATACGCACGCGTTTTGATAGCGCTTGGCTTGGACGGCTGCATGCAGAGCAACAACAGTAGCGCCAAAGCACCAGGTACGCGAAAGCAACTACAAACCTCGCCTACCTTAGCATATGCTTAGCATATGCTTAGCAACAGCTAGTAGAGGACCGCAAGGGAAGCTGCTGCTCTGCTCAACGCAATAACTAACGCTGACAGAGGTTTAGTAAAGCGACATCGATGGACAATAGGATATTAAGTAATTAGCAACCAAGCGAGTAACATCGCCATAAAGTGTAAAAAATTACAAAAGTTTAAATAAATTAATAAAGGAAACTATATTGTCCTTTAATTGGCGCCCAACCCGAAGGACTTCAGAAAAATCTTCAAACAAGGACCATAATCTCCAAGGACAAAGAAGAAACCCATTCATCCTGAGGAAAAATACAAATTCAGATATTAGTTATTGGAATAAAATTAAATATATCATTGTAAGTATTAATTTAAGATCTCAAAAAGTGTTTATTTAGTGTCTTAATAAAGTGAAGATTAAATTTAATTAAATTTGTAAAAATTCTTAGTGTACTTAAAATTTATTTGAAAAATTTTATTAATATTTGCTGAAAAGATGATTATCTAAAAAAGGGGTTTGTGCTGTGAAAGTGAAAACTGATTAATGATAAAAGATAAAAAAATGTCTTTGTGAAATTATTTTTCTGTAGACTAGAAAACAGTGCTTTAAATTTATTCATTAATTATTTGAAAATATTATCTCGAGAACTTTCATTTGTGAAATTATGAATCTAGTTTAATTTGTTTTATAAAGTTTCAATAAATAACTGAATTCGAAAGTTTCTTTAGCGATTCTTGTTTCCCTTTATTTGGACTTTGGTTTTAAAATTCGATGTCACCGTCGCCAGTTTGCTCTTTCGGTAAAATAAAAAAAACAATAAAAATAAAAAAAAATTCAATTTAACGTGATTACTGTTTTCCAAATCAGCTAGTACTTTAGAATCACTTGCCCTTTTCTTCATGCTTCGAACGGAATATTTCGGTAAAAACCTAAATTTATAAAAATAGTGAAGATATAATCATGAGAGTTACTAGGGAAGAAGTGCTCGAAATAGTCAGCTTGACTACCGAGCGTGCTAAGCAAGAATTTGCCGCGCAACTTAGCCAAATAACCTTGGCGTTAAATCGATTAGCTCCGCCTACTGTTCAGACTTATGTTCCAGTTTCCATTAATCCTTCAATTCAAGATAACAGTGCTAGCTTGGACCTTATTAAGTCACTTTCTGAATTTAAAGGCGATTCTTCAGCATATCCAGCGTGGCGCACGGCTGCGCAATTTGCTATGAATTACTATAAGGAAGGGTCGGAAAAGTATTATATTGCTATGGGCATTTTTCGTAATAAAATTACAGAATCGGCCAATTCTACCCTTTCCTCTTTCAACACTGTCCTTAACTTTAATGCAATCATTGCAAGATTAGATCAATCATATTCCGATAAAAGACCATTATATGTTTTAGAGAACGAGTTAAGTGTGTTAAGACAAGGCAATTTATCAATTCCAGACTATTACGACAAAGTTGATAAACAATTAACTCTGATAATAAATAAGCAAATAATGACCCACAGTGGTAATAATGAAATTACTGCAGCTCTTAACGAAAGGTCAAGAGAAAACGCTTTGCGGGTTTTTATATCTGGGCTTCGTCGCCCAATGTGCGATATATTATTTTCCGCGAGACCAGTCGATTTGCCATCCGCACTCGCAGTAGCTCAAGAGCTCGAAGTTAATCATAGGCGTAACGACTTTGCTCAAGCTTTCGCTGTAGATAGTTCTATGAAAGCATTGCCGCATTTCCAGTCTGTTCAAAGACACACTCAATTAAATATACAAAATGCTCAAAGTTCCGATAGCAGGCCAATACCCATGGAAATAGACCATAATACGTCTTATCATCATAGGCGCCACTTGCCTCAAAATGCATTTAGTCCTCATCACCGACAAAATAAAAGTAGTTTACAAACACAACAATTAGCACGAAATATGCAGTCGCATCAGCCCCTTCCTATTCAATCTGTGGTACCTAAGCGGTTTCGCGATCAATCTTTCTCAAATCAAACCCCCCTAAATAAAATGCAAAAAGTCAATTTTATGACCGAAACAGAAAATCCGAATGATGTAGAATTCGAAAGGTATAGTGACGATTATTTTCAAGGCGGCAGTCAAACAAATTATGATATTGATGTTGCTAACTACGATTTGAATATCGATAACGAACAAGCAGAGGAAATTAATTTTTTAAACTAAAATCGCTCCTACCGTTTATAACTAAAACTTCCACAAGCGGTCAGGAGCTACGGATTTTAATCGATACCGGCACTTCTAAAAACTATATAAAAAATTTTTCATTTTTACATGGCATTAAGGACATTGATAGACCTTTCACACTGAAATCCATAAATGGTACGAATTGGATAAATAAAAAATGTCTGATGAATGTTCTTAATCATACCTCTACGTTTTACTTACTTCCTAATTTAAATACGTTTGATGGTATCATTGGGTACGATTTTCTTAAAGAAATCGAGGCAAATATCAATACAGAAAAAGGGTTCTTATTTTACCGCAATGGAAAAGAAAAACTGAAACATCTTTCATGTAGTCAAAGCAACATTATAACAATAGAAGACGACTCTGCCCCTCCCCACATGAAATCTCAATTTTCTGATATAATTAGTAGGCATATGAATGCGTTTGCTGATCCAAACGTAGCATTACCATTTAACACTAACGTGAAGGCTAGAATTCGTACTCAAACAAATGACCCAATTTATAGCAAAAGCTATCCATATCCAATTTCCGTTGCGCCGTTCATTAACAGCGAAATTAAGAAACTTCTCAACGATGGTATAATAAGAGAATCAAGTTCTCCATATAATTCACCGGTCCATGTTGTGTCTAAAAAAGGTTTAGACGAAAGTGGAAACCCGAAGTTACGTTTAGTAATTGATTATAGAAAACTTAACGAAAAGACAATTTCAGATCGTTACCCAATACCGGACACAACTGTAATTTTATCTAATTTAGGAAACTCTAAGTATTTCACCACGTTAGATTTAAAATCTGGCTTCCACCAGATTGTAATGTGTGAAGAGGATAGAAAGAAGACCGCTTTTAGCATTAACAACGGAAAATACGAATTTTGTAGGCTTCCTTTCGGTTTAAAAAATGCTCCAAGCATTTTCCAAAGAGCAATAGATGATGTTCTACGCGAAGACATCGGAAAATGTTGTCACGTTTACATAGATGACATCATTATTTATTCACCGGATGAAAAATCACATTTGGAGAGCATAGAAAAGGTTTTGAGCAAATTAGAAAAATCAGGAATGAGAGTTTCAACAGAAAAATCTAAGTTTTTCAAAACCGAAGTTGAGTTTTTAGGCTTTGTAGTCTCAGAAAAGGGTATTAAAACCAGTCCAGATAAAGTAAATGATATTCTGAATTATAAACCTCCCACAACACTGAGAGCGCTGCGATCATTTCTAGGTTTATCCGGCTATTATCGTCGTTTTATAAAAAATTACGCGGACATGGTAAAGCCATTGACCAAACACCTTCGTGGTGAAAACGGTAATGTAGGAGCAAAAAAATCTAAAAATATTGAAATTACACTTGATCCTCAAGCATTAGACGCTTTTGAAAAAGTAAAGCGAGTTTTGGCCTCTGAAGATGTTCTTCTTTACTATCCTAACTACAATCGTCCCTTTGATGTTACCACTGACGCCTCATCAAACGCTTTAGGTGCGGTTCTATCACAAAATGGTCGTCCCATTACGATGATTTCAAGAACCCTTTCTGGCACCGAACAAAATTATGCCACGAACGAACGTGAACTTCTCGCTATCGTATGGGCTTTAAAAACGTTGCGACATTATCTCTATGGAATCAAAAACATTAATATTTTTACCGACCACCAGCCCCTTATTTTCTCCATATCAGAAAAGAACCCGAATAGTAAAATAAAGAGATGGCGTGCATTCGTAGAAGAATTTTCGCCAATTTTTCACTATAAGCCTGGTAAAGAGAATAAGGTAGCCGACGCACTTTCTAGGCAGTTCCTTAATAATCTAGAAGAGTCCATACGAGATGAAACCATACACAGTGAAGAGTCGTCGACTAAAACCATTAAATCCGTTAAGCATCCAATTAATCAATTTAGGAATCAACTCATTCTATCTCAGTCAAGCACTTGCAGTATAAGCACCAAAATTTTGTTTCAGAAGCTTATTCGACACACGATATTTTTCGACACCATTGAAAATCTTATTAGTTACCTAAAATCTGCAATCAATTATAACGCTACAAATGGAATTCACTGCGATCTACCTACTTTAGGGCAAATACAAGACCCTGTATTGTCCAAATTTCCGGGTGTAAAATTTGTTCATACCGAATTGATGGTAATCGATCTAACGAACAAAGATGACCAACTCGAAACAGTCGCTACTGAGCATAATCAAGCACACCGTTGCTTATCTGAAAATATCAGTCAAATTTCTAAAGAATATTATTTTCCAGACTTAAAAAAATTCCTTAAAACTACAATTGCGAATTGTAAAATTTGCTTGGAAAACAAATATCAACGTAAGCCACCTAACCCTGGCATTGGCGAAACGCCCATCCCAAACCTCCCAGGAGAAATTCTCCATATAGATATTTTTTTTACCAACAAGCAACATTTTTTAACATGCGTGGATAAATTTTCCAAATTTGCAATTGTAAAGCCCATATCATCAAGATCCACTCTAGATATAAAAGATGCTCTTCTGGAAGTTCTTTTAAAGTTTAACAACACAAAAACCATTGTTTCAGACAACGAAAAATCTTTTCATTCCAATTTAATAAAAACGTTGTTGAGAGATAACTATTCCATCAAACAATTTTTTATACCTACACTTCATAGTGAAAGCAACGGCCAAGTCGAAAGATTCCATTCGACGTTGCTTGAAATAGCTCGATGCATTAAGGAAGAGCAACAAATATATGAAACCATCGACTTGATTTTGCTAGCTACACATAAATACAATCATAGTATTCACTCAGTCATAAAAGCTAAGCCCATTGATGTATTTCACAATTACCCACCCGAAAAATTTAATGATGTTAGGAAATTGTTATTACAAGCTCAAGAAAAAACTATTAAAAGACTTAATACTGGTAAAACAACAAAAATGTACGAAGCTGGAGAAAGGGTATTTTTAAAAAGAAATAGGCGTTTGGGCAACAAGCTAGACAAAATTTTTATTGAAAAAGTCATTGAAAGAGACCTTGGCACAGCAGTGATAATCGAAGGGAAAAAGATCCATAAAAGTAACTTACGATAGTTCCTCATCTGTATTTCTGAAGATTTTTTTTTTTGTTGTTTTTCTCATATCTAAGTAAACCTTAATTTGAAATAAGTAAATTCAGTGAATTAAGACACAATACTTTTTTTGATTTTGAATTATTACCTTGAGTTAAAAAAAAACAAATATTGTAAACTAGTTATAAGATACTACAAAATGTAAACAAAATATTTGCAAGCTAAGAAACCCATCATCGATTCGCAGAAGCAGAACTAATTGCATATTGAAACGAGGACGTTTCAAATTTAACAGAGGGAATAGTTAAGGTAACTGGCGTTGCCAACATCGCTGTTGCTGGTCCTAACATGAGTGTTTGCGTTCCACCTCCTATTGAGTTGCTTTCAACTGCTTTAATAATGCTCATATTATTATAATATGTTAAGAGCGCGCCTAGCAATAACAACAGGCGCTTAGCGACAACAACATACTAAATATATGTATGTACCTCCGCAAACCACGCTTAGTGATAGCGCTTGGCTTGGGTGTCTGAATGCAGGGCAACAACGCATAACACTCACTTAACAACAAGCTATTGCACCGCCAAAACTACCGTACGCCAAAGTAGCAATAAATCTCGCTTACTTTAGCATACGCTTGGTAACAACATACGCACGCGTTTTGATAGCGCTTGGCTTGGACGGCTGCATGCAGAGCAACAACAGTAGCGCCAAAGCACCAGGTACGCGAAAGCAACTACAAACCTCGCCTACCTTAGCATATGCTTAGCATATGCTTAGCAACAGCTAGTAGAGGACCGCAAGGGAAGCTGCTGCTCTGCTCAACGCAATAACTAACGCTGACAGAGGTTTAGTAAAGCGACATCGATGGACAATAGGATATTAAGTAATTAGCAACCAAGCGAGTAACATCGCCATAAAGTGTAAAAAATTACAAAAGTTTAAATAAATTAATAAAGGAAACTATATTGTCCTTTAATTTATACAAGAAAATCGAATTTATACCTAAATATAAGATAACGGAATTCTTCTGAATGCACTGCAGTTATACCCTTAAGGCTTTATGTAGACTTCAGTGCGTTAAAGAACGTTTATTAACTTAGATATGTTAAACTAATGATTTGAAGCATTTCGATATCGATTGCTAAATGTGTATATACAAGAAAATCGACTTTATACCTCAATATAAGATAACCGAATTCTTCTGAATGCACTGCAGTTATACCCTTAAGGCTTTATGTAGACTTCAGTGCGTTAAAGAAATATGTTAAACTAATGAGTTGAAGCATCTCGATATCGATTGCTAAATGTGTATATGCAACAAAATCGACTTTATACCTAAATAGAAGTTTACGGAATTCTTCTGAATGCACTGCAGTTATACCCTTAAGGCTTTATGTAGACTTCAGTGCGTTAAAGAACGTTTATTATCTTAGATATGTTAAACTAATGATTTGAAGCATTTCGATATCGATCGCTAAATATGTAAATACAAGAAAATCGACTTTATACCTAAATATAAGACTACGGACTTCTTCTAAATGCACTGCCGTTATGCCGCCATGGCTTTATATCAACTTCAATACGTTAAGGGAGGTTAATTAACTTAAATATGTTAAACTAATGATTTGAAGATTTTCGATATCGATTGCTAAGTGTGTAAATACAAGAAAGTCGACTTTATACCTAAATACAAGATTACGGAATTCATCGAAATACACTCCCTTTATGCCGTTATGGCTTTATATCACCTTCATTACGTTAAAGAAGGTTAATTAACTTAAATATGTTAAACTAATGATTTGAACATTTTCGATATCGATTGCTAAATGTGTAAATACAAGAAAGTCGACTTTATACCTAAATATAAGAATACGGAATTCTTCTAAATGCACTGCAGTTATACCGTTAAGGCCTTATGACGACGTCAGTGCGTTAAAGAAGGTTTATTAACTTAGATATGTTAAACTAATGATTTGAAGCATTTCGATATCGATTGCTAAATGTGTATATACAACAAAATCGACTTTATACCTAAATATAAGATTACGGAATTCTTCTAAATGCACTGCCGTTATGCCGTTAAGGCTTTTGTAGACTTCAGTAAAATAAAGATGTTTAATTAACTTAAATATTGTAAACTAATGATTTAAAGCATTTCGATATCGATTGCTAAATGTCTATATACAACAAAATCGACTTTATACCTAAATATAAGCTTACGGAATTCTTCTAAATGCACTGCCGTTATGCCGCCATGGCTTTATGTTAACTTCAGTGCGTTAAAGAAGCTTTATTAACTTAAATATATTAAACTAATGATTTTAAGCATTTCGATATCGATTGCTAAATGAGTATATACAACAAAATCGACTTTATACCTAAATATAAGATTACGGAATTCTTCCAAATGCACTGCAGTTATACTGTTAAGGCTTTATGAAGACTTCAGTGGGTTAAACAAGGTTTATTAACTTAAATATGTTAAATTAATGATTTGAAGCACGTCGATATAGATTGCTAAATGCGTATATACAAGAAATTCGACTTTATACCTAAATATAAGATAATGTAATTCTTCTAAATGCACTGCCGTTATGCTGTTATGGCTTTATATTAATTTCAGTACGTTAAAGAAGGTTAATTTACTCAAATATGTTAAACTAATGACTTGAGCACTTCGATATCGATTGCTAAATGTGTATGTACAAGAAAATCGATTTTATACCTAAATAAAAGCTTACAAAATTCACCCAAATATATTGCCGTTATGCCCTTATGGCTTTATGTAAACTTCAGTAAGATAAAGAAGGTTAATTAACCTACATATGCTAAACCAGTTATTTGAAGCATTTCGATATCGATTGCTAAATGCGTATATACAACAAAATCGAATTTATACCTAAATATAAGATTACGGAATTCTTCTGAATGCACTGCAGTTATACCTTTAAGGCTTTATGTAGACTTCAGTGCGTTAAAGAACGTTTATTAACTTAGATATGTTAAACTAGAGATTTGAAGCATTTCGATATCGATTGCTAAATGTGTATATACAAGAAAATCGACTTTATACCTAAATATAAGAAAACGGAATTCTTCTGAATGCACTGCAGTTATACCCTTAAGGCTTTATGTAGACTTCAGTAAGATAGAGAGGGTTAATTAACTTAAATATGTTAAACTAATGATTTGAAGTATTTCGTTATCGATGGCTAAATGTGTATATAAAAGAAAATCGTTTTTATACATAAATATAAGATTACGGAATTCTTCTCAATGCACTGCCGTTATGCCGCCATGGCTTTATATCAACTTCAATACCTTAAAGAAGGTTAATTAACTTAAATATGTTAAACTAATGATCTGAAGCAATTCGATATCAATTGCTAAATGTGTATCTACAAGAAAATCGAATTTATACCTAAATATAAGATAACGGAATTCTTCTGAATGCACTGCAGTTATACCATTAAGGCTTTATGTAGTCTTCAGTGCGTTAAAGAACGTTTATTAACTTAGATATGTTAAACTAATGATTTGAAGCATTTCGATATCGATTGCTAAATGGGTATATACAAGAAAATCGACTTTATACCTAAATATAAGACTACGGACTTCTTCGAAATGCACTGCCGTTATGCCGCCATGGCTTTATATCAACTTCAATACGTTAAAGGAGGTTAGTTAACTTAAATATGTTAAACTGATGATAGAAGCATTTCGATATCGCTTGCTAAATGTGCACATACAAGAAAATCAAATTTATACCTAAATATAAGATAACGGAATTCTTCTAAATGCACTGCCGTTATGCCGTTAAGGCTTTATGTAGACTTCAGTAAGACAGAGAGGGTTAATTAACTTGAATATGTTAAACTAATGATTTGAAGCATTTCGATATCGATTGCTAAATATGTAAATACAAGAAAATCAATTTTATACCTAAATATAAGAATTCGGAATTCTTCTAAATGCACTGCAGTTATACCGCTAAGGCCTTATGAAGACGTCAGTGCGTTAAAGAAGGTTTATTAATTTAATTATGTTAAACTAATGATTTGAAGCATTTCGATATCGATTGCTAAATGTGTATATACAAGAAAATCGACTTTATACCTAAATATAAGATTACGTAATTCTTCTAAATGCACTGCCGTTATGCCGTTAAGGCTTTTGTAGACTTCAGTAAAATAAAGATGTTTAATTAACTTAAATTTTGTAAATAATGATTGAAGCATTTCGATATGATTGCTAAATGGTTATAAAAAAATCGACTTTATACC
>JAPZAG010002457.1:0-17207 GCA_027475135.1 Bactrocera correcta | reverse complement strand
AGATTACGAATTCTTCTAAGCACTGCCGTTATGCCGAAGGCTTTTTTAACTTCAGTTTAAAAAAGTTTAAATTAACTTAAATATATTAAACTAATGATTTAAGCTTTTTGATATCGATTGCTAAATGGTATATACAAAAAATCGACTTTTCCCTTAAATATAAGATTACGGAATTCTTCTAAAGCACTCCCGTTTTTTCCGAAGGCTTTTTGAAACTTCATTGCGTTAAAAAAGCTTTATTAATTTAAAATATATTAAACTAATGATTTAAGCATTTCGATATCGATTGCTAAATGAGTATATACAACAAAATCGACTTTATACCTAAATATAAGATTACGGAATTCTTCTAAATGCACTGCAGTTATTTCGTTAAGGCTTTATGAAGACTTCAGTGCGTTAAAAAAGGGTTTATTAACTTAAATATTTAAACTAATAAATTTGAAGCATTTCGATATCGATTGCTAAATGAGTATATACAACAAAATCGACTTTATACCTAAATATAAGATTACGTAATTCTTCTAAAGGCACTGCCGTTATGCCGTTAAGGCTTTTTTAGACTTCAGTAAAATAAAGATGTTTAATTAGCTTAAATATAGTAAACTAATGATTTGAAGCATTTTGATATCGATTGCTAAATGTGTATATACAAAAAAATCGACTTTGTACTTAAATATAAGATTACGGAATTCTTCTACACGCACTGCCGTTATGCCGCCATGGCTTTTTGTTAACTTCAGTGCGTTAAAAAAGCTTTATTAATTTAAAATATATTAAACTAATGATTTCCAGCATTTCGATATCGATTGCTAAATGAGTATATACAACAAAATCGACTTCATACCTAAATATGAGATTACGGAATTCTTCTAAATGCACTGCAGATATTTCGTTAAGGCTTTATGAAGACTTCAGTGCGTTAAAGAAGCTTTATTAACTTAAATATATTAAACTAATGAATTGAAGCATTTCGATATCGATTGCTAAATGAGTATATACAACAAAATCGACTTTATACCTAAATATAAGATTACGAAATTCTTCTAAATGCACTGCAGTTATTTCGTTAAGGCTTTATGAAACTTCAGTGCGTTAAAGAAGGTTTATTAACTTAAATATATTAAACTAATGATTTGAAGCATTTTGATATCGATTGCTATATGCGTATATACAAGAAAATCGACTTTATACCTAAATAAAAGATAACGTAATTCTTCTAAATGCACTGCCGCTATGCTGTTAGGGCTTTATGTAAACTTCAGTAAGATAAAGAAGGTTAATTAACCTAAATATGCTAAACCAGTTATATAAAGCATTTCGATATCGATTGCGAAAAATATATATACAAGAAAATCGACTTTATACCTAAATATAAGTTTACGGAATTCATCCACATGTACTGCCGTTATGCCGCCATGGCTTTATATCACCTTCAATACGTTAAAGAAGGTTAATTATTTTAAATATGTTAAACTAATGGTTTGAAGCATTTCGATATCGATTGCTAAATGTGTAAATAAAAGAAATCGACTTTATACCTAAAAATAAAATTATAACTTTACGGAATTATTCTAAATGCACTAGCGTTTATTATCTTAATATGTTAAACTAATGATTTGAAGCATTTCGATATCGATAGCTAAATGCGTATATACCAGAAAATCGACTTTATACCTAAATATGAGATTACGGAATTCTTCTACATGCACTGCCCTTATGCCGCCATGGCTATATGCCAACTTCAAATCGTTAAAGAAGGTTTATTAACTTAAATATGTTAAACTTATGAGATGAAGCATTTCGATATCGATTGCTAAATGTGTATATACAAGAAAATCGACTTTTTACCTTAATATAAGATTACGGAATTCATCCAAATGCACTGCCGTTATACCGTTATGGCTTTATGTAAACTTCAGTAAGATAAAGAAGGTTAATTAACTTAAATATGTAAAACTAATGATTTGAAGCATTTTGTTATCGATTGCTAAAAGTACATATACAAGAAAATTGACTTTATACCTAAATATAAGACTACGGACTTCTTCTTAATGCACTGCCGTTATGCCGCCATGGCTTTATATCAACTTCAATACGTTAAAGAAGGTTAATTAACTTAAATATGTTAAACTAATAATTTGAAGCATTTCGATATCGCTTGCTAAATGTATACATACAAGAAAATCAAATTTATACCTAAATATAAGATAACGGAATTCTTCTAAATGCACTGCCGTTATGCCGTTAAGGCTTTATGTAGACTTCAGTAAGACAGAGAGAGTTAATTAACTTGAATATGTTAAACTAATGATTTAAAGCATTTCGATATCGATTGCTAAATATGTAAATACAAAAAAATCGACTTTATACCTAAATATAAGAATACGTAATTCTTCTAAATGCACTGTCGTTAGGCCGCCATGGCTTTATATCACCTTCATTACGTTAAAGAAGGTTAATTATTTTAAATATGTTAAACTAATGGTTTGAAGCATTTCGATATCGATTGCTAAATACGTATATACAAGAAAATCGAATTTATACCTAAACATAAGATTACGGAATTCTTCCAAATGTACTGTCGTTATGCCGTTAAGGCTTTATGTAGACTTCAGTAAGACAGAGAGGGTTAATTAACTTGAATATGTTAAACTAATGATTTGAAGCATTTTGATATCGATTGCTAAATACGTATATACAAGAAAATCGAATTTATACCTAAACATAAGATTACGGAATTCTTCCAAATGTACTGTCGTTATGCCGTTAAGGCTTTATGTAGACTTCAGTAAGACAGAGAGGGTTAATTAACTTGAATATGTTATACTAATGATTTGAAGCATTTCGATATCAATTGCTAAATGTGTATATACAATAAAGTCGACTTTATACCTAAATATAAGATTACAGAATTCTTCTAAATGCACTGCAGTTATACCGTTAAGGCTCTATGAAGACGTCAGTGCGTTAAAGAATGTTTATTAACTTAAATATGTTAAACTAATGATTTGAAGCATTTCGATATCGATTGCTAAATGTGTATATACAAGAAAATCGACTTTATACCTAAATATAAGATTACGGAATTCTTCTACATGCGCTGCCGTTATGCCGCCATGGCTTTATGTTAACTTCAGTGCGTTAAAGAAGCTTTATTAACTTTAATATATTAAACTAATGATTTGAAGCATTTCGATATCGATTGCTAAATGAGTATATACACGAAAATCGACTTGCTACCTAAATATATGATTACGTAATTCTTCTAAATGCACTGCCGTTATGCCGTTAAGGTTTTTGTAGACTTCAGTAAAATAAAGATGTTTAATTAACTTAAATATAGTAAACTAATGATTTCAAGCATTTCGATATCGATTGCTAAATGTGTATATACAATAAAATCGACTTTATACTTAAATATAAGATTACGGAATTCTTCTACATGCACTGCCGTTATGCCGCCATGGCTTTATGTTAACTTCAGTGCGTTAAAGAAGCTTTATTAACTGAAATATATTAAACTAATGATTTGAAGCATTTCGATATCGATTGCTAAATGAGTATATACAACAAAATCGACTTTATACCTAAATATAATTTTATGCAATTCTTCTAAATGCACTGCAGTTATACCGTTAAGGCTTTATGAAGACTTCAGTGCGTTAAAGAAGGTCTATTAACTTAAATATGTTACACTAATGATTTGAAGCATGTCGATATCGATTGCTGTATGCGTATATACAAGAAAATCGACTTTGTACCTAAATATAAGATAACGTAATTCTTCTAAATGCACTGCCGCTATGCTGTTATGGCTTTATATAAATTTTAGTACGTTAAAGAAGGTTAGTTTAATCAAATATGTTAAACTAATGATTTTAGCATTTCGATATCGATTGATAAATGTGTATGTACAAGAAAATCGATTTTATACCTAAATAAAATCTTACGGAATTCACCCAAATATTTTGCCGTTATGCCGTTATGGCTTTATGTAAACTTCATTAAGATAAAGAAGGTTAATTAACCTAAATATGCTAAACCAGTTATTTGAAGCATTTCGATTTCGATTGCTAAATATGTAAATACAAGAAAATCGACTTTATACCTAAATATAAGATAACGGAATTCTTCTAAATGCACTGTCGTTAGGCCGCCATGGCTTTATATCACCTTCATTACGTTAAAGAAGGTTAATTATTTTAAATATGTTAAACTAATGGTTTGAAGCATTTCGATATCGATTGCTAAATACGTATATACAAGAAAATCGAATTTATACCTAAACATAAGATTACGGAATTCTTCCAAATGTACTGTCGTTATGCCGTTAAGGCTTTATGTAGACTTCAGTAAGACAGAGAGGGTTAATTAACTTGAATATGTTAAACTAATGATTTGAAGCATTTCGATATCGATTGCTAAATACGTATATACAAGAAAATCGAATTTATACCTAAACATAAGATTACGGAATTCTTCCAAATGTACTGTCGTTATGCCGTTAAGGCTTTATGTAGACTTCAGTAAGACAGAGAGGGTTAATTAACTTGAATATGTTAAACTAATGATTTGAAGCATTTCGATATCAATTGCTAAATGTGTATATACAATAAAATCGACTTTATACCTAAATATAAGATTACAGAATTCTTCTAAATGCACTGCAGTTATACCGTTAAGGCTCTATGAAGACGTCAGTGCGTTAAAGAATGTTTATTAACTTAAATATGTTAAACTAATGATTTGAAGCATTTCGATATCGATTGCTAAATGTGTATATACAAGAAAATCGACTTTATACCTAAATATAAGATTACGGAATTCTTCTACATGCGCTGCCGTTATGCCGCCATGGCTTTTTGTTAACTTCAGTGCGTTAAAGAAGCTTTATTAACTTTAATATATTAAACTAATGATTTGAAGCATTTCGATATCAATTGCTAAATGTGTATATACAATAAAATCGACTTTATACCTAAATATAAGATTACAGAATTCTTCTAAATGCACTGCAGTTATACCGTTAAGGCTCTATGAAGACGTCAGTGCGTTAAAGAATGTTTATTAACTTAAATATGTTAAACTAATGATTTGAAGCATTTCGATATCAATTGATAAATGAGTATATACACGAAAATCGACTTTGTACTTAAATATAAGATTACGGAATTCTTCTACATGCACTGCCGTTATGCCGCCATGGCTTTATGTTAACTTCAGTGCGTTAAAGAAGCTTTATTAACTTAAATATATTAAACTAATGATTTCCAGCATTTCGATATCGATTGCTAAATGAGTATATACAACAAAATCGACTTTATACCTAAATATGAGATTACGGAATTCTTCTAAATGCACTGCAGTTATTTCGTTAAGGCTTTGTGAAGACTTCATTGCGTTAAAGAAGCTTTATTAACTTAAGTATATTAAACTAATGATTTGAAGCATTTCGATATCGATTGCTAAATGAGTATATACAACAAAATCGACTTTATACCTAAATATAAGATTACGGAATTCTTCTAAATGCACTGCAGTTATTTCGTTAAGGCTTTATGAAGACTTCAGTGCGTTAAAGAAGGTTTATTAACTTAAATATGTTAAACTAATGATTTGAAGCATGTCGATATCGATTGCTATATGCGTATATACAAGAAAATCGACTTTATACCTAAATATAAGATAACGTGATTCTTCTAAATGCACTGCCGCTATGCTGTTATGGCTTTATATATATTTCAGTACGTTAAAGAAGGTTAGTTTACTCAAATATGTTAAACTAATGATTTGAGCATTTCGATACCGATTGCTAAATGTGTATATACAAGAAAATCGACTTTATACCTAAATATAAGATTACGGAATTCTTCTACATGCACTGCCGTTACTTTAATATATTAAACTAATGATTTGAAGCATTTCGATATCGATTGCTAAATGAGTATATACACGAAAATCGACTTTATACCTAAATATAAGATTACGTAATTCTTCTAAAGGCACTGCCGTTATGCCGTTAAGGCTTTTTTAGACTTCAGTAAAATAAAGATGTTTAATTAACTTAAATATAGTAAACTAATGATTTGAAGCATTTTGATATCGATTGCTAAATGTGTATATACAATAAAATCGACTTTGTACTTAAATATAAGATTACGGAATTCTTCTACACGCACTGCCGTTATGCCGCCATGGCTTTTTGTTAACTTCAGTGCGTTAAAAAAGCTTTATTAACTTAAATATATTAAACTAATGATTTCCAGCATTTCGATATCGATTGCTAAATGAGTATATACAACAAAATCGACTTTATACCTAAATATGAGATTACGGAATTCTTCTAAATGCACTGCAGTTATTTCGTTAAGGCTTTATGAAGACTTCAGTGCGTTAAAGAAGCTTTATTAACTTAAATATATTAAACTAATGAATTGAAGCATTTCGATATCGATTGCTAAATGAGTATATACAACAAAATATACTTTATACCTAAATATAAGATTACGAAATTCTTCTAAATGCACTGCAGTTATTTCGTTAAGGCTTTATGAAGACTTCAGTGCGTTAAAGAAGGTTTATTAACTTAAATATGTTAAACTAATGATTTGAAGCATTTTGATATCGATTGCTATATGCGTATATACAAGAAAATCGACTTTATACCTAAATATAAGATAACGTAATTCTTCTAAATGCACTGCCGCTATGCTGTTATGGCTTTATGTAAACTTCAGTAAGATCAAAAAGGTTAATTAACCTAAATATGCTAAACCAGTTATATAAAGCATTTCGATATCGATTGCGAAAAATATATATACAAGAAAATCGACTTTATACCTAAATATAAGTTTACGGAATTCATCCACATGTACTGCCGTTATGCCGCCATGGCTTTATATCACCTTCAATACGTTAAAGAAGGTTAATTATTTTAAATATGTTAAATTAATGGTTTGAAGCATTTCGATATCGATTGCTAAATGTGTAAATAAAAGAAATCGACTTTATACCTAAAAATAAAATTATAACTTTACGGAATTATTCTAAATGCACTAGCGTTTATTATCTTAATATGTTAAACTAATGATTTGAAGCAATTCGATATCGATAGCTAAATGCGTATATACCAGAAAATCGACTTTATACCTAAATATGAGATTACGGAATTCTTCTACATGCACTGCCCTTATGCCGCCATGGCTATATGCCAACTTCAAATCGTTAAAGAAGGTTTATTACCTTAAATATGTTAAACTTATGAGATGAAGCATTTCGATATCGATTGCTAAATGTGTATATACAAGAAAATCGACTTTTTACCTTAATATAAGATTACGGAATTCATCCAAATGCACTGCCGTTATACCGTTATGGCTTTATGTAAACTTCAGTAAGATAAAGAAGGTTAGTTAACTTAAATATGTAAAACTAATGATTTGAAGCATTTTGTTATCGATTGCTAAAAGTACATATACAAGAAAATTGACTTTATACCTAAATATAAGACTACGGACTTCTTCTTAATGCACTGCCGTTATGCCGCCATGGCTTTATATCAACTTCAATACGTTAAAGAAGGTTAATTAACTTAAATATGTTAAACTAATAATTTGAAGCATTTCGATATCGCTTGCTAAATGCATACATACAAGAAAATCAAATTTATACCTAAATATAAGATAACGGAATTCTTCTAATTGCACTGCCGTTATGCCGTTAAGGCTTTATGTAGACTTCAGTAAGACAGAGAGAGTTAATTAACTTGAATATGTTAAACTAATGATTTGAAGCATTTCGATATCGATTGCTAAATATGTAAATACAAGAAAATCGACTTTATACCTAAATATAAGAATACGTAATTCTTCTAAATGCACTGTCGTTAGGCCGCCATGGCTTTATATCACCTTCATTACGTTAAAGAAGGTTAATTATTTTAAATATGTTAAACTAATGGTTTGAAGCATTTCGATATCGATTGCTAAATACGTATATACAAGAAAATAGAATTTATACCTAAACATAAGATTACGGAATTCTTCCAAATGTACTGTCGTTATGCCGTTAAGGCTTTATGTAGACTTCAGTAAGACAGAGAGGGTTAATTAACTTGAATATGTTAAACTAATGATTTGAAGCATTTTGATATCGATTGCTAAATACGTATATACAAGAAAATCGAATTTATACCTAAACATAAGATTACGGAATTCTTCCAAATGTACTGTCGTTATGCCGTTAAGGCTTTATGTAGACTTCAGTAAGACAGAGAGGGTTAATTAACTTGAATATGTTAAACTAATGATTTGAAGCATTTCGGTATCAATTGCTAAATGTGTATATACAATAAAATCGACTTTATACCTAAATATAAGATTACAGTATTCTTCTAAATGCACTGCAGTTATACCGTTAAGGCTCTATGAAGACGTCAGTGCGTTAAAGAATGTTTATTAACTTAAATATGTTAAACTAATGATTTGAAGCATTTCGATATCGATTGCTAAATGTGTATATACAAGAAAATCGACTTTATACCTAAATATAAGATTACGGAATTCTTCTACATGCGCTGCCGTTATGCCGCCATGGCTTTATGTTAACTTCAGTGCGTTAAAGAAGCTTTATTAACTTTAATATATTAAACTAATGATTTGAAGCATTTCGATATCGATTGCTAAATGAGTATATACACGAAAATCGACTTGCTACCTAAATATATGATTACGTAATTCTTCTAAATGCACTGCCGTTATGCCGTTAAGGTTTTTGTAGACTTCAGTAAAATAAAGATGTTTAATTAACTTAAATATAGTAAACTAATGATTTCAAGCATTTCGATATCGATTGCTAAATGTGTATATACAATAAAATCGACTTTATACTTAAATATAAGATTACGGAATTCTTCTACATGCACTGCCGTTATGCCGCCATGGCTTTATGTTAACTTCAGTGCGTTAAAGAAGCTTTATTAACTGAAATATATTAAACTAATGATTTGAAGCATTTCGATATCGATTGCTAAATGAGTATATACAACAAAATCGACTTTATACCTAAATATAATTTTATGGAATTCTTCTAAATGCACTGCAGTTATACCGTTAAGGCTTTATGAAGACTTCAGTGCGTTAAAGAAGGTCTATTAACTTAAATATGTTACACTAATGATTTGAAGCATGTCGATATCGATTGCTGTATGCGTATATACAAGAAAATCGACTTTGTACCTAAATATAAGATAACGTAATTCTTCTAAATGCACTGCCGCTATGCTGTTATGGCTTTATATAAATTTTAGTACGTTAAAGAAGGTTAGTTTAATCAAATATGTTAAACTAATGATTTTAGCATTTCGATATCGATTGATAAATGTGTATGTACAAGAAAATCGATTTTATACCTAAATAAAATCTTACGGAATTCACCCAAATATTTTGCCGTTATGCCGTTATGGCTTTATGTAAACTTCATTGAGATAAAGAAGGTTAATTAACCTAAATATGCTAAACCAGTTATTTGAAGCATTTCGATTTCGATTGCTAAATATGTAAATACAAGAAAATCGACTTTATACCTAAATATAAGATAACGGAATTCTTGTAAATGCACTGTCGTTAGGCCGCCATGGCTTTATATCACCTTCATTACGTTAAAGAAGGTTAATTATTTTAAATATGTTAAACTAATGGTTTGAAGCATTTCGATATCGATTGCTAAATACGTATATACAAGAAAATCGAATTTATACCTAAACATAAGATTACGGAATTCTTCCAAATGTACTGTCGTTATGCCGTTAAGGCTTTATGTAGACTTCAGTAAGACAGAGAGGGTTAATTAACTTGAATTTGTTAAACTAATGATTTGAAGCATTTTGATATCGATTGCTAAATACGTATATACAAGAAAATCGAATTTATACCTAAACATAAGATTACGGAATTCTTCCAAATGTACTGTCGTTATGCCGTTAAGGCTTTATGTAGACTTCAGTAAGACAGAGAGGGTTAATTAACTTGAATATGTTAAACTAATGATTTGAAGCATTTCGATATCAATTGCTAAATGTGTATATACAATAAAATCGACTTTATACCTAAATATAAGATTACAGAATTCTTCTAAATGCACTGCAGTTATACCGTTAAGGCTCTATGAAGACGTCAGTGCGTTAAAGAATGTTTATTAACTTAAATATGTTAAACTAATGATTTGAAGCATTTCGATATCGATTGCTAAATGTGTATATACAAGAAAATCGACTTTATACCTAAATATAAGATTACGGAATTCTTCTACATGCGCTGCCGTTATGCCGCCATGGCTTTATGTTAACTTCAGTGCGTTAAAGAAGCTTTATTAACTTTAATATATTAAACTAATGATTTGAAGCATTTCGATATCGATTGCTAAATGAGTATATACACGAAAATCGACTTGCTACCTAAATATATGATTACGTAATTCTTCTAAATGCACTGCCGTTATGCCGTTAAGGTTTTTGTAGACTTCAGTAAAATAAAGATGTTTAATTAACTTAAATATAGTAAACTAATGATTTCAAGCATTTCGATATCGATTGCTAAATGTGTATATACAATAAAATCGACTTTATACTTAAAAATAAGATTACGGAATTCTTCTACATGCACTGCCGTTATGCCGCCATGGCTTTATGTTAACTTCAGTGCGTTAAAGAAGCTTTATTAACTGAAATATATTAAACTAATGATTTGAAGCATTTCGATATCGATTGCTAAATGAGTATATACAACAAAATCGACTTTATACCTAAATATAATTTTATGGAATTCTTTTAAATGCACTGCAGTTATACCGTTAAGGCTTTATGAAGACTTCAGTGCGTTAAAGAAGGTCTATTAACTTAGATATGTTACACTAATGATTTGAAGCATGTCGATATCGATTGCTGTATGCGTATATACAAGAAAATCGACTTTGTACCTAAATATAAGATAACGTAATTCTTCTAAATGCACTGCCGCTATGCTGTTATGGCTTTATATAAATTTTAGTACGTTAAAGAAGGTTAGTTTAATCAAATATGTTAAACTAATGATTTTAGCATTTCGATATCGATTGATAAATGTGTATGTACAAGAAAATCGATTTTATACCTAAATAAAATCTTACGGAATTCACCCAAATATTTTGCCGTTATGCCGTTATGGCTTTATGTAAACTTCATTAAGATAAAGAAGGTTAATTAACCTAAATATGCTAAACCAGTTATTTGAAGCATTTCGATTTCGATTGCCAAATGCGTATATACAACAAAATCGAATTTATACCTAAATATAAGATTACGGAATTCTTCTAAATGCACTGTCGTTAGGCCGCCATGGCTTTATATCACCTTCATTACGTTAAAGAAGGTTAATTATTTTAAATATGTTAAACTAATGATTTGAAGAATTTCGATATCGATTGCTAAATGCGTAAATACAACAAATTCGGCTTTATATCTAAATATAAGATTACGGAATTCTTCGAAATACACTGCCGTTATGGCTTTATATAAATTTCAGTACGTTAAAGAAGGTTAATTTACTTAAATATGCTAAACTAATGATTCGAAGCATTTCGATATTGATTGCTAAATGTGTATGTACAAGAAAATCGATTTTACCTAAATAAAAGATTAAGGAATTCTCCCAAATATACTGCCGTCATGCCTTTATGGCTTTATGTACACTTCAGTAAGATAAAGAAGGTTAATTAACCTAAATATGCTAAACCAGTTATATGAAGCATTTCGATATTGCTAAATGCCTATATACAACAAAATCGAACTTATACCTAAATATAAGATTACGGCATTTTTCTAAATGCACTGTCCTTATGCCGCCATGGCTTTATATCACCTTCATTACGATAAAGAAGGTTAATTAACTTAAATATGTTAAATTAATGATTTGAAGATTTTCGATATCGATTGCTAAATGTGTAAATACAAGAAAATCGACTATATACCTAAATATAAGATAACGGAATTCTTCTACATGCACTGTCGTTATGCCGCCATGGCTTTATATAACATTCATTACGGTAAAGAAGGTTAATTAACTTAAATATGTTAAACTAATGATTTGACGCATTTCGATATCGATTGCTAAATGTGTATATACAACAAAATCGAATTTATACGTAAATATAAGATTAGGGAATTCTTCCAAATGTACTGTCGTTAAGCCGCCATGGCTTTGTATCAACATCAATACGTTAAAGAAGGTTAGTTATTTAAATATGTTAAACTTATGGTTTGGAGCATTTCGATATCGACTGCTAAATGTGTAAATACAAGAAAATCGACTTTATACCTAAATATAAAATTATAACATTACGGAATTCTTCTAAGTGCACTGCCGTTATACCGTTAAGGCTTTATGTAGACTTCAGTGCGTTAAGGAAGGTTTATTAACTTAAATATGTTAAACTAATGAGTTGAACCATCTCGATATCTATTGCTAAATGTGTATATACAACAAAATCGACTTTATTCCTGGATATAAGATTACGGAATTCTTCCAAATGCACTGCCGTTATACCGTTATGGCTTTATGTAAACTTCAGTAAGAAAAAGAAGGATAATTAACTTAAATATGTTAAACTAATGATTTGAAGCATATCGATATCGATTGCTAAATGTGTATATATTTACTTTATACCTAAATATAAGATTACGGAATTCTTCCAAATGCACTGCCGTTATAGCTTTATGTAAACTTCAGTAAGATAAAGAAGTTTAATTAACTTAAATATGTTAAACCAGTTATTTGAAGCATTTCGATATCGATTGCAAAATGTGTATATACAAGAAAATCGACTTTATACCTAACTATAAGATTACGGAATTCTTCCACATGTACTGTCGTTATGGCTTTATATCAACTTCAATACGTTAAAGAAAGTTAATTAACTTAAATATGTTAAACTAATGATATGAAGCGTTTCGATATCGCTTGCTAAATGTGTATTTACAAGAAAATCGAATTTATACCTAAACATAAGATTGCGGAGTTCTTCCAAATGTACTGTCGTTATGGCTTTATATTAACTTCAATACGTTAAAGAAGGTTAATTAACTTAAATATGTTAAACTAATGATTTGAAGCATATCGATATCGCTTGCTAAACGAGTATATACAAGAAAGTCGAATTTATTCCTAAATATAAGATAACGGAGTTCTTCTAAATGCAGTGCAGTTATACCGTTAAGGCTTTATGTAGACTTCAGTGCGATAAAGAAGGTTTATTAACTTAAATATGTTAAACTAATGATTTGAAGCATTTCGATATCGATTGCTAAATGTGTATATACAAGAAAATCGACTTTATACCTAAATATAAGATTAGGGAATCCTTCCAAATGTACTGTCGTTAAGCCGCCATGGCTTTGTATCAACTGCAATACGTTAAAGAAGGTAAGTTATTTTAAATGTGTTAAACTTATGGTTTGAAGCATTTCGATATCGACTGCTAAATGTGTAAATATAAGAAAATCGACTTTATACCTAAATATAAAATTATAACATCACGGAATTCTTCTAAATGCACTGCCGTTATACCGTTAAGGCTTTATGTAGACTTCAGTAATCTAAAAAATGTTTATTAACTTAGTATGTTAAACTAATGATTTGAAGCATTTCGATATCGATTGCTAAATGCGTATATACAAGAAAATCGAATTTATACCTAAACATAAGATTACGGAATTCTTCCAAATGTACTGTCGTTATGCCGCCATGGCTTTATATCAACTTCAATACGTTAAAGAAGGTTAATTAATTTAAATATGTTAAACTAACGATTTGAAGCATTTCGATGTCGCTTGCTAAATGTGTACATACAAGAAAACCGACCTTATACTTAAATATAAGACTACGGACTTCTTCTAAATGCACTGCCGTTATGCCGCCATGGCTTTATATCGCCTTCAATACGTTAAAGAAGGTAAATTATTTTAAATATGTTAAACTAATGGTTTGAAGCATTTCGATATCGATTGCTAAATGTGTAAATAAAAGAAAATCGACTTTATACCTAAAAATAAAATTATAACTTTACGGAATTCTTCTAAATGCACTGGCGTTATACCGTTAAGGCTTTATGTAGACTTCAGTAAGCTAAAAAGCGTTTATTATCTTAATATGTTAAACTAATGATTTGAAGCATTTCGATATCGATAGCTAAATGTGTAAATATAAGAAAATCGACTTTATACCTAAATATAAAATTATAACATCACGGAATTCTTCTAAATGCACTGCCGTTATACCGTTGAGGCTTTATGTAGACTTCAGTAATCTAAAATATGTTTATTAACTTAATATGTTAAACTAATGATTTGAAGCATTTCGATATCGATTGCTAAATGTGTATATACAAGAAAATCGACTTTATACCTAAATATAAGATTAGGGAATCCTTCCAAATGTACTGTCGTTAAGCCGCCATGGCTTTGTATCAACTTCAATACGTTAAAGAAGGTTAGTTATTTTAAATGTGTTAAACTTATGGTTTGAAGCATTTCGATATCGACTGCTAAATGTGTAAATATAAGAAAATCGACTTTATACCTAAATATAAAATTATAACATCACGGAATTCTTCTAAATGCACTGCCGTTATATCGTTAAGGCTTTATGTAGACTTCAGTAATCTAAAAAATGTTTATTAACTTAGTATGTTAAACTAATGATTTGGAGCATTTCGATATCGATTGCTAAATGCGTATATACAAGAAAATCGAATTTATACCTAAACATAAGATTACGGAATTCTTCCAAATTTACTGTCGTTAAGCCGCCATGGCTTTGTATCAACTTCAATACGTTAAAGAAGGTTAGTTATTTTAAATGTGTTAAACTTATGGTTTGAAGCATTTCGATATCGACTGCTAAATGTGTAAATATAAGAAAATCGACTTTATACCTAAATATAAAATTATAACATCACGGAATTCTTCTAAATGCACTGCCGTTATGCCGTTAAGGCTTTATGTTAACTTCAGTTCGTTAAAAAAGGTTTATTAACTTAAATATGTTAAACTAATGATATGAAGCATTTCGATATCGCTTGCTAAATGTGTATATAAAAGAAAATGGAATTTATACCTAAACATAAGATTACGGAATTCTTCCAAATGTACTGTCGTTATGCCGCCATGGCTTTATATCAACTTCAATACGTAAAAGAAGGTTAATTAACCTAAATATGTTAAACTAATGATTTTAAGCATTTCGATATCGATTGCTAAATGCGTATATACAACAAAATCGACTTTATACCTCAATATAAGATTACGGAATTCTTCCACATGTACTGCCGTTATGCCGCCATGGCTTTATATCGCCTTCAATACGTTAAAGAAGGTAAATTATTTTAAATATGTTAAACTAATGGTTTGAAGCATTTCGATATCGATTGCTAAATGTGTTAATAAAAGAAAATCGACTTTATACCTAAAAATAAAATTATAACTTTACGGAATTCTTCTAAATGCACTGGCGTTATACCGTTAAGGCTTTATGTAGACTTCAGTAAGCTAAAAAGCGTTTATTATCTTAATATGTTAAACTAATGATTTGAAGCTTTTCGATATCGATAGCTAAATGTGTATATACAAGAAAATCGACTTTATACCTAAATATGAGATTACGGAATTCTTCTTCATGCACTGCCGTTATGCCGCCATGGCTATATGCCAACTTCAGATCGTTAAAGAAGGGTTATTAACTTAAATATTTTAAACTAATGAGATGAAGCATTTCGATATCGATTGCTAAAATCGACTCTTTACCTTAATATAAGATTACGGAATTCATCCAAATGCACTGCCGTTATACCGTTATGGCTTTATGTAAACTTCAGTAAGATAAAGAAGGTTAATTAACTTAAATATGCTAAACTAATGATTTGAAGCATTTCGTTATCGATTGCTAAATGTGTATATACAAGAAAACTGACCTTATACTTAAATATAAGACTACGGACTTCTTCTAAATGCACTGCCGTTATGCCGCCATGGCTTTATATCAACTTCAATACGTTAGAGAAGGTTAATTAACTTAAATATGTTAAACTACTGATTTGAAGCATTTCGATATCGCTTGCTAAATGTGTACATACCAGAAAATCAAATTTATACCTAAATATAAGATAACAGAATTCTTCTAAATGCATCGCCGTTATGCCGTTAAGGCTTTATGTAGACTTCAGTAAGACAGAGAGGGTTAATTAACTTGAATATGTTAAACTAATGATTTGAAGCATTTCGATATCGATTGCTAAATATGCAAATACAAGAAAATCGACTTTATACCTAAATATAAGAATACGGAATTCTTCTAAATGCACTGCAGTTATACCGTTAAGGCTTTATGAAGACGTCAGTGCGTTAAAGAAGGTTTATTAACTTAAATATGTTAAACTAATGATTTGAAGCATTTCGATATAGATTGCTAAATGTATATATACAAGAAAATCGACTTTATACCTAAATAAAAGATTACGGAATTCTTCTACATGCACTGCCGTTATGCCGCCATGGCTTTATGTTAACTTCAGTGCGTTAAAGAAGCTTTATTAACTTTAATATATTAAACTAATGATTTGAAGCATTTCGATATCGATTGCTAAATGAGTATATACACGAAAATCGACTTTGTACTTAAATATAAGATTACGGAATTCTTCTATATGCACTGCCGTTATGCCGCCATGGCTTTATGTTAACTTCAGTGCGTTAAAGAAGCTTTATTAACTTAAATATATTAAACTAATGATTTCCAGCATTTCGATATCGATTGCTAAATGAGTACATACAACAAAATCGACTTTATACCTAAATATGAGATTACGGAATTCTTCTAAATGCACTGCAGTTATTTCGTTAAGGCTTTATGAAGACTTCAGTGCGTTAAAGAAGGTTTATTAACTTAAATATGTTAAACTAATGATTTGAAGCATGTCGATATCGATTGCTATATGCGTATATACAAGAAAATCGACTTTATACCTAAATATAAGATAACGTAATTCTTCTAAATGCACTGCCGCTATGCTGTTATGGCTTTATATAAATTTCAGTACGTTAAAGAAGGTTAGTTTACTCAAATATGTTAAACTAATGATTTGAGCATTTCGATATCGATTGCTAAATGTGTATATAA
>JAPZAG010002456.1:0-17211 GCA_027475135.1 Bactrocera correcta | reverse complement strand
CCCCACTCTACCCAGAAAAACTGGCACACACTAATAAACCTCTGCTCAATGCTATCATGGTCGATGACACCACACTCGTACACCACACAACTCACCACACTACATCAACCCACTCAACAAAAAGGACGGGCAACGAGAAAGCAGACTTCACTTCGTTACACACCCCCGTGCTGAGACTTTCGATTCGTCTGCGCATAAGTTATACCTTTTTTTGCGAAGCTGAGCTCAAACGCTTCACCGTAACTTTGGATAAGCCGTGATCCTGAACTTTAGTATTTCGACATCACTTCGTTCTACATCGATCCCGCATTTGTTCCCCTATTAGGATAAGTTTCCATTTGTTATAGCCGGAATTTATATTACAAATAAATTAACACTTATTTCCTATCCGCTAAAAACTGCATTTTAATTAGAAATATTAATCGCGAGTGTTAGTGACTCCTAAAACTTAAATACAGTGGTGTGATTCTCACTTAGCTGGGCACCCATTTAATTAAAATCATTAGTTTAACATATTTAAGCTAATTAACCCTCTTTATCTTACTAAGGTCTACAAAAGCCTTAACGGCGTAACGGCAGTACATTTAGAACAATTCCGTTATCTTATATTCAGGTATAAAGTCGATTTTCTTGTATATACTCATTTAGCAATCGATATCGAAATGCTTCAAATCATTAGTTTAAAATATTTAATTTCATAAACCTTCTTTAACGGACTGAAGTTTGCATAAAGCAATGGCGGCATAACGGCAGTGCATTTAGAAGAATTCCGTAATCTTATATTTAGGTATAAAGTCGATTTTGTTGTATAAATAGACGCATTTAGCAATCGACATCGAAGTGCTTCAAATCATTAGTTTAACATATTTAAGTTAATTAACCTTCTTTAACGTATTGAAGTTGATATAAAGACATGGCGGCATAACGACAGTACATTTAGAAGAATTCCGTAATCTTATGTTTAGGTATAAATTCGATTTTCATGTATATACACATTTAGCAAGCGATATCGAAATGCTTCAAATCATTAGTTTAACATATTTAAGTTAATAAACCTTCTTTAACGAACTGAAGTTAACATAAAGCCATAACGGCAGTGCATTTAGAAGAATTCCGTAAACTTATATTTAGGTATAAAGTCGATTTTCTTGTATTTACATATTTAGCAATCGAGATTGAAAAGCTTCAAATCATTAGTTAAAAGTATTTAATTTCATAAACCTTCTTTAACGGACTGAATTTGGCATAAAGCAATGGCGGCATAACGGCAGTGCATTTAGAAGAATTCCGTAATCTTATATTTAGGTATAAAGTCGATTTTCTTGTATAAATATACGCATTTAGCAATCGACATCGAAGTGCTTCAAATCATTAGTTTAACATATTAAGTTAATAAACGCTTTTAAGCTTACTGAAGTCTACATAAAGCCTTAACAGTATAACGGCAGTGCATTTAGAAGATATCCGTAATGTTATAATTTTATATTTAGGTATAAAGTCGATTTTCTTGTATTTACACAATTAGCAATATATATCGAAATGCTTCAAATAACTGGTTTATTATATTTAAGTTAATTAACCTTCTTTATCTTAATGAAGTTTACATAAAGCCTTAACGGCATAACGGCGGTATATTTATATGAATTCCGTTATCTTATATTTAGATATAAAGTCGATTTTGTTGTACATACGCATTTAGCAATCGATATCGAAATGCTTCAAATCATTAGTTTAACATATTTAAGTTAATTAACCTTCCTTATCTTACTGAAGTTTACATAAAGCCAAAACGGTATAGCGACAGTGCATTTGAAAGAATTTCGTGATCTTATATTTAGGTAAAAAAGTCAATTTTCTTGTATATATACATTTATCTGTCGATATCGAAATGCTTCAAATTATTCGTTTAACATATTTAAGTTAGTTAACTTTCTTTAACGTAATGAAGGTGATATAAAGCCATGGCGGCATAACGGCAGTGCATGTAGAAGAATTCCGTAATCTTATATTTAGGTATAAAGTCGATTTTCTTGAATATACACATTTAGCTATCGGTATCGAAATGCTTCAAATCATTCGTTTAACATATTTATGTTAAATAAACTTCTTTAACGATCTGAAGTTGGCATGTAGCCATGGCGGCATAACGGCAGTGCATGCAGAAGAATTCCGTAATCTTATATTCAGGTATAAAGTCGATTTTTTTGTATATACGCATTTAGCAATCGATAACGAAATGCTTCAAATCATTAGTTTAACATATTCAGGTTAATTAACCTTCTTTATCTTACTGAAGTTTACATAAAGCCATAATGGTATAACAGCAGTGCATTTGGAAGATTTCCGTAAACTTATATTTAGGTATAAAGTCGATTTTGCTGTATATACATATTTAGCAATCGATATCGAGATGCTTCAACTCATTAGTTTAACATATTTGAGTTAGTTAACCTTCTTTAACGTAATGAAGGTGATATAAAGCCATGGCGGCATAACGGCAGTGCATGTAGAAGAATTCCGTAATCCTATATTTAGGTATAAAGTCGATTTTCTTGTATATACACATTTAGCTATCGGTATCGAAATGCTTCAAATCATTCGTTGGACATATTTATGTTAATTAACCTTCTTTAACGATCTGAAGTTGGCATATAGCCATTGCGGCATAACGGCAGTGCATGTAGAAGAATTCCGTAATCATATATTTAGGTATAAGGTCGATTTTCTTGTATATACGCATTTAGCTATCGATATCGAAATGCTTCATATCATTAGTTTAACATATTAAGTTAATAAACGCTTTTTAGCTTACTAAAGTCTACATAAAGCCTTAACGGTATAACGGCAGTGCATTTAGAAGAATTCCGTAATGTTACAATTTTATACTTAGGTATAAAGTAGATTTTCTTGTATTTACACATTTAGCAATCGATATCGGAATGCTTCAAATAACTGGTTTAGCATATGTAAGTTAATTAACCTTCTTTATCTTACTGAAGTTTACATAAAGCCATAACGGCATAACGGCAGTATATATATTTGAATTCCGCAATCTTATATTAAGGTATAAAGTCGATTTTGGTGTATATACGCATTTAGCAATCGATATCGAAATGCTTCAAATCATTAGTTTAACATATTTCAGTTAATTAACCTTCTTTAACGAATTGAAGTTGATATAAAGCCATGGCGGCATAACGACAGTACATTTGGAAGAATTCCGTAGTCATATATTTATGTAAAAAGTCGATTTTTTTGTATATACACATTTAGCGATCGATATCGAGATGCTTCAACTCATTATTTTAACATATTTATTTTAATAAACCTCCTTTAACGATCTGAAGTTGGCATATAGCCTAGGCGGCATAGCGGCAGTGCATTTAGAAGAATTCCGTTATCTTATATTTAGGTATAAAGTCGATTTTGTTGTATATACATATTAAGCATCCGATATCGAGATGCTTCAACTCATTAGTTTAACATATTTAAGTTAATAAACCTTCTTTAACGAACTGAAGTTGGCATAAAGCTATGGCGGCATAACGGCAGTGCAAGTAGAAGAATTCCGTTATCTTATATTTAGGTATAAAGTCGATTTTCTTGTATTTACACATTTAGCAATCGATATCGAAATGCATCAAAAACTGGTTTAGCATATTTAAGTTAATTAACCTTCTTTATCTTACTGAAGTTTACATAAAGCAATAACGGTATAATGGCAGTATAATTATATGAATTCCGTTATCTTATATTTAAGTATAAAGTCGATTTTGTGTACCTACACATTTAGCAATCGATATCGAAATGCTTCAAATCATTAGTTTAACATATTTAAGTTAGTTAACCTTCTTTACCGTTATGAAGGTGCTATAAAGCCATGGCGGCATAACGACAGTGCATTTAGAAGAATTCCGTAATCTTATATTTAGGTATAAAGTCGATTTTCTTGTACAGGGTAGGCCATTTAAAGTTGACCCATCTGGCAACGCTGTAACTTTTAACAACGCTGACAAATCGGTTAATGTCATACCGCGTTAGAAGCGTCATTCGAAGACAATTTATACCATGGAACAGTACGCTCCAAAAGAACGCGCTGAAATTGTTCAGCTTTATATTCAAAATAACTTTTCAATTGTGTTAACTCAACGTGCGTTTCGCAAAAAAAAATAAAGTGAAAAGTGCTCCAGTTAAGAACACAATTAAGTCTTTATACGCAAAATTTGTGAACACCGGTAATCTCAGTAATGCCAGTCATGCATCCAGACAACGCACAAGACGTTCTGATGAAAATATCGAAGCTGTACGAGCCAGTATTGAGGAGACTTCATCGACATCGAGTTATCGCCGCTCTCAGGAATTAGACATCTCTCGCACCACTCTCCGACGCATAATTCATAAAGATTTGAACATGTTTCCATATAAAATTCAAATGGCACAAAAACTAAACCCAGCTGATTATCCGCGACGCCATAATTTTGGCAAATGGGCCATCGAAATGGCTGAAAACGAACTTGACTTTTGGCGAAAACTCATCATGTCAGACGAGGCACATTTCTCGTTGAATGGAGGCGTAAACAAGCAAAAATTGCCGATTTTATGCCACCTAAAATCCTCAATTAATTGAAGAACAGCCTCTTTACGACCAAAAAGTAACAGTTTGGTGCGGTGTTTGCGCGAATATGATCATCGGACCGTATTTTTGCGAGACGATGATGGAGCCACGACAACAGTCAATGGTGAGCGTTATCGAGCCATGATAACGGATTTTGTGATACCCATTATTCGCGAAAATGACATGGATAACTTCTGGTTTCAACAGGACGGGGCTACATGCCATACAGCTCGACCAACAATCAATTTATTGCGACCATTTTTCCCCGGGCGATTGATATCGAAAAATGGTGATGTTGACTGGCCACCGAGATCACCAGATTTGACGCCACCAGACTTTTATTTGTGGGGTTATTTGAAATCCAAGGTATGCGCTAATAAGCCAAAGACCTGTAGCTCAACTAAAAGCCAACATTCGACGTGAAACAGCCGCCATATCATCCGAAACATTGGCCAAAGTCATGGAAAATGTCGAAAAAAGAGTGCATTTAGCTGTCAAAGCTAAAGGTGCCCATTTACGCGATCTAATTTTTAAATATTACCTGAAACAAATCCCCTTGGACCAAAATAAATTATTTTTGAAATGAACAAAACACATTGTTTTCTTTTGTTCTTTTTTTTTTAGAAACAAATGGGTCAACTTTAAATGGGCCTACCCTGTATTTTAAATATGTTAAACTAATGGTTTGAAGCATTTCGATATCGATTGCTAAATGTGTAAATACAAGAAAATCGACTTTATACCTAAATATAAAATTAAAACATTACCGAATTCTTCTAAATGCACTGCCGTTATGCCGCCATGGCTTTATATCAACTTCAATACGTTAAAGAAGGTTAATTAACTTAAATATGTTAAACTAATGATTTGAAGCATTTCGATATCGCTTGTATATACAAGAAAATCGAATTTATACCTAAATATAAGATAACGGGATTCTTCTAAATGCACTGCCGTTATGCCGCCATGGCTTTATATCAACTTCAATACGTTAAAAGAAGGTTTATTAACTTAAATATGTTAAGCTAATGAGTTAAAGCATCTCGATATCGATTGCTAAATGTGTATATACAACAAAATCGACTTTATTCCTAAATATAACATTATGGAATTCTTCTACATGCACTGCCGTTATGCCGCCATGGCTTTATGCCAACTTCAGTTCGTTATAGAAGGTTTATTAACTTAAATATGTAAAAGTAATGAGTTGAAGCATCTCGATATCGATTGCTAAATGTGTATATACAACAAAATTGACTTTATACCTAAATATAAGATAACGGAGTCCCTCTAAATGCACTGCCGTTATGCCGCCATGGCTTTACGCCAACTTCCGTTCGTTATAGAAGGTTTATTAACTTAAATATGTTAAACGAATGATTTGAAGCATTTCGATATCGATTGCTAAATGTGTATATATAAGAAAATCGACTTTATACATAAATATAAGATTACGGAATTCTTCTAAATGCACTGCGTTATGCCGCCATAGCTTTATATCAACTTCAATACGTTAAAGAAGATTAATTAACTTAAATATGTTAAACTAATGTTTTGAAGCATTTCGATATCGCTTGTATATACAAGAAAATCGAATTTATACCTAAATATAAGATAACGGGATTCTTCTAAATGCACTGCCGTTATGCCGCCATGCCTTTATAATCAACTTCAATACGTTAAAGAAGATTAATTATCTTAAATATGTTAAACTAATGATTTGAAGCATTTCGATGTCGCTTGCTAAATGTGTATATACAACAAAATCGACTTTATACCTAAATATAACATTACGGAATTCTTCTAAATGCACTGCGTTATGCCGCTATGGCTTTATATCAACTTCAATACGTTAAAGAAGGTTAATTAACTTAAATATGTTAAACTAATGATTTGAAGCATTTCGATATCGCTTGCTAAATGTGTATATACAAGAAAATCGACTTTATACCTAAATATAAGATTACGGAGTTCTTCTAAATGCACTGCCGTTATTGCCGCCATGGCTTTAGATCAACTTCAATACGTTAAAAGAAGATTAATTAACTTAAATATGTTAAACTAATGATTTGAAGCATTTCGATATCGCTTGCTAAATGTGTATATACAAGAAAATCAACTTTATACCTAAATATAAGATAACGGAATTCTTCTACATGCACTGCCGTTGTACCGCCATGGCTTTATGCCAACTTCAGTTCGTTAAAGAAGGTTTATTAACTTAAATATGTTAAACTAATGATTTGAAGCATTTCGATATCGCTTGCTAAATGTGTAAATATAACATTACGGAATTCTTCTAAATGCACTGCCGTTATGCCACTATGGCTTTATATCAACTTCAATACGTTAAAGAAGGTTAATTAACTTAAATATGTTAAACTAATGATTTGAAGCATTTCGATATCGCATGCTAAATGTGTATATAAAACAAAATCGACTTTATACCTAAATATAAGATAACGGAATTCTTTTAAAATGCACTGACGTTATGCCGTTAAGGCTTTATGCAGACTTCAGTTAGATAGAGAGGGTTAATTAACTCAAATATTTTAAACTAATGATTTGAAGCATTTCGATATCGATTGCTAAATGTGTATATACAAGGAAAATCGACTATATACTTAAATATAAGATTACGGACTTCTTCTACATGTACTGTCGTTATGCCGCCATGGCTTTATATCACCTTCATTACGTTAAAGAAGGTTAATTAACTTAAATATGTTAAACTAATGATTTGAAGCAGTTCGATATCACTTGCTAAATGTGTATATACAAGAAAATCGAATTTATACCTAAATATAAGATATCGGGATTATTCTAAAATGCACTGCCGTTATACCCGTTAAGTCTTTATGTAGACTTCCGTAAGCTAAAAAATGTTTATTAACTTAATATGTTAAACTAATGATTTGAAGCATTTCGATATCGATAGCTAAATGTGTATATACAACAAAATCGACTTTATACCTAAATATAACATTACGGAATTCTTCTAAATGCACTGCCGTTATGCCGCTATGGCTTTATATCAACTTCAATACGTTAAAGAAGGTTAATTAACTTAAATATGTTAAACTAATGATTTGAAGCATTTCGATATCGCTTGCTAAATGTGTATATACAAGAAAATCGACTTTATACCTAAATATAAGATTACGGAGTTCTTCTAAATGCACTGCCGTTATGCCGCCATGGCTTTAGATCAACTTCAATACGATAAAGAAGATTAATTAACTTAAATATGTTAAACTAATGATTTGAAGCATTTCGATATCGCTTGCTAAATGTGTATATACAAGAAAATCGACTTTATACCTAAATATAAGATAACGGAATTCTTCTACATGCACTGCCGTTGTACCGCCATGGCTTTATGCCAACTTCAGTTCGTTAAAGAAGGTTTATTTACTTAAATATGTAAACTAATGATTTGAAGCATTTCGATATCGCTTGCTAAATGTGTGTATACAACAAAATCGACTTTATACCTAAATATAACATTACGGAATTCTTCTAAATGCAACTGCCGTTATGCCGCTATGGCTTTATATCAACTTCAATACGTTAAAGAAGGTTAATTAACTTAAATATGTTAAACTTTTGATTTGAAGCATTTCGATATCGCTTGCTAAATGTGTAATATACAAGAAAATCGACTTTATACCTAAATATAAGATTACGGAATTCTTCTAAATGCACTGCCGTTATGCCGCCATGGCTTTATATCAACTTCAATGCGTTAAGAAGGTTAATTAACTTAAATATGTTAAACTAATGATTTGAAGCATTTCGATATCGATAGCTAAATGTGTATATACAAGAAAATCGACTTTATACCTAAATATAAGATTACGGAATTCTTCTAAATGCACTGCCGTTATGCCGCCATGGCTTTATATCAACTTCAATGCGTTAAAGAAGGTTAATTAACTTAAATATGTTAAAACTAATGATTTGAAGCATTTCGATATCGATAGCTAAATGTGTATATACAACAAAATCGACTTTATACCTAAATATAACATTACGGAATTCTTCTAAATGCACTGCCGTTATGCCGCTATGGCTTTAGATCAACTTCAATACGTTAAAGAAGATTAATTAACTTAAATATGTTAAACTAATGATTTGAAGCATTTCGATATCGCTTGCTAAATGTGTATATACAACAAAATCGACTTTATACCTAAATATAAGATAACGGAATTCTTTTAAATGCACTGCCGATATGCCGTTAAGGCTTTATGCAGACTTCAGTAAGAAAGAGAGGGTTAATTAACTCAAATATTTTAAACTAATGATTTGAAGCATTTCGATATCGATTGCTAAATGTGTAAATACAAGAAAATCGACTATATACTTAAATATAAGATTACGGAATTCTTCTACATGCACTGTCGTTATGCCGCCATGGCTTTATATCACCTTCAATACGTTAAAGAAGGTTATTTAACTTAAATATGTTAAACTAATGATTTGAAGCATTCGATATCGCTTGCTAAATGTGTATATACAAAGAAAATCGAATTTATACCTATATATAAGATATCGGGATTATTCTAAATGCACTGCCGTTATACCGTTAAAGCTTTATGTAGACTTCAGTAAGCTAAAAAATGTTTATTAACTTAATATATTAAATTAATGATTTGAAGCATTTCGATATCGATAGCTAAATGTGTATATACAAGAAAATCGACTTTATACCTAAATAAAAGATTACGGAATTCTTCTACATGCACTGCCGTAATGCCGCCGTGGCTATATGCCAACTTCAGATCGTTAAAGAAGGTTTATTAACTTAAATATGTTAAGCTAATGAGTTGAAGCATCTCGATATCGATTGCTAAATGTGTATATACAACAAAATCGACTTTATACCTAAATATAAGATTACGGAATTCTTCTAAATGCACTGCCGTTATTCCGCCATGGCTTTAGATCAACTTCAATACGTTAAAGAAGGTTAATTAACTTAAATATGTTAAACTAATGATTTGTATATACAAAAAAAATCAGGTTTATTAACTTAAATATGTTAAGCTAATGAGTTGAGGCATCTCGATATCGATTGCTAAATGTGTAAATACAACAAAATTGACTTTATACCTAAATATAAAATAACGGAATTCTTCTACATGCACTGCCGTTATGCCGCCATGGCTTTATGCCAACTTCAGTTCGTTGTAGAAGGTAATTAACTTAAATATGTTAAACTAATGAGTTGAAGCATCTCGATATCGATTGCTAAATGTGTATATACAACAAAATCGACTTTATACCTAAATATAATATTACGGAATACTTCTACATGCACTGCCGTTATGCCGCCATGTCCTTATGCCAACTTCAGTTCGTTATAGAAGGTTTATTAACTTAAATATGTTAAACTAATGAGTTGAAGCATCTCGATATCGATTTGCTAAATGTGTATATACAACAAAATCGACTTTATACCTAAATATAAGATTACGGATTTCTTCTAAATGCACTGCCGTTATGCCGCCATGGCTTTAGATCAACTTCAATACGTTAAAGAAGGTTAATTAACTTAAATATGTTAAACTAATGATTTGAAGCATTTCGATATCGCTTGCTAAATGTGTATATACAAGAAAATCGACTTTTTACCTAAATATAAGATAACGGAATTCTTCTACATGCACTGCCGTTGTACCGCCATGGCTTTATGCCAACTTCAGTTCGTTAAAGAAGGTTATTAACTTAAATATGTTAAACTAATGATTTGAAGCATTTCGATATCGCTTGCTCAATGTGTATATACAACAAAATCGACTTTATACCTAAATATAACATTACGGAATTCTTCTAAATGCACTGCCGTTATGCCGCTATGGCTTTATATCAACTTCAATACGTTAAAGAAGGTTAATTAACTTAAATATGTTAAACTTATGATTTGGAGCATTTCGATATCGCTTGCTAAATGTGTATATACAAGAAATCGACTTTATACCTAAATATAAGATTACGGAATTCTTCTAAATGCACTGCCGTTATGCCGCCATGGCTTTATATCAACTTCAATGCGTTAAAGAAGGTTAATTAACTTAAATATGTTAAACTAATGATTTGAAGCATTTCGATATCGCATGCTAAATGTGTATATACAACAAAATCGACTTTATACCTAAATATAAGATAACGGAATTCTTTTAAATGCACTGACGTTATGCCGTTAAGGCTTTATGCAGACTTCAGTTAGATAGAGAGGGTTAATTAACTCAAATATTTTAAACTAATGATTTGACGCATTTCGATATCGATTGCTAAATGTTTAAATACAAGAAAATCGACTATATACTTAAATATAAGATTACGGAATTCTTCTACATGCACTGTCGTTATGCCGCCATGGCTTTATATCACCTTCAATACGTTAAAGAAGGTTAATTAACTTAAATATGTTATACTAATGATTTGAAGCATTTCGATATCGCTTGCTAAATGTGTATATACAAGAAAATCGAATTTATACCTAAATATCAAGATATCGGGATTATTCTAAATGCACTGCCGTTATACCGTTAAGGCATTATGTAGACTTCAGTAAGCTAAAAATTGTTTATTAACTTAATATGTTAAACTAATGATTTGAAGCATTTCGATATCGATAGCTAAATGTGTATATACAACGAAATCGACTTTATACCTAAATATAACATTACGGAATTCTTCTAAATGCACTGCCGTTATGCCGCTATGGCTTTATATCAACTTCAATACGTTAAAGAAGGTTAATTAACTTAAATATGTTAAACTAATGATTTGAAGCATTTCGATATCGCTTGCTAAATGTGTATATACAAGAAAATCGACTTTATACCTAAATAAAAGATTACGGAGTTCTTCTAAATGCACTGCCGTTATGCCGCCATGGCTTTAGATCAACTTCAATACGTTAAAGAAGATTAATTAACTTAAATATGTTAAACTTATGATTTGAAGCATTTCGATAATCGCTGGCTAAATGTGTATATACAAGAAAATCGACTTATACCTAAATATAAGATAACGGAATTCTTCTACATGCACTGCCGTTGTACCGCCATGGCTTTATGCCAACTTCAGTTCGTTAAAGAAGGTTTATTAACTTAAATATGTTAAACTAATGATTTGATGCATTTCGATATCGCTTGCTAAATGTGTATATATAACAAAATCGACTTTATACCTAAATATAAGTTTACGGAATTCTTCTAAATGCACTGTCGTTATGCCGCCATGGCTTTATATCACCTTCATTACGTTAAAGAAGGTTAACTTACTTAAATATGTTAAACTTATGATTTGAAGCATTTCGATATCGCTTGCTAAATGTGTATATACAAGAAAATCGACTTTATACCTAAATATAAGATAACGGAATTCTTCTACATGCACTGCCGTTGTACCGCCATGGCTTTATGCCAACTTCAGTTCGTTAAAGAAGGTTTATTAACTTAATATGTTAAACTAATGATTTGAAGCATTTCGATATCGATAGCTAAATGTGTATATACAACAAAATCGACTTTATACCTAAATATAACATTACGGAATTCTTCTAAATGCACTGCCGTTATGCCGCTATGGCTTTATGTCAACTTCAATACGTTAAAGAAGGTTAATTACTTAAATATGTTAAACTTATGATTTGAAGCATTTCGATATCGCTTGCTAAATGTGTATATACAAGAAAATCGAATTTATACCTAAATATAAGATTACGGAATTCTTCTAAATGCACTGCCGTTATGCCGCCATGGCTTTATATCAACTTCATGCGTTAAAGAAGGTTAATTAACTTAAATATGTTAAACTAATGATTTGAAGCATTTCGATATCGCATGCTAAATGTGTATATACAACAAAATCGACTTTATACCTAAATATAAGATAACGGAATTCTTTTAAATGCACTGCCGTTATGCCGTTAAGGCTTTATGCAGACTTCAGTAAGAAAGAGAGGGTTAATTAACTCAAATATTTTAAACTAATGATTTGAAGCATTTCGATATCGATTGCTAAATGTGTAAATACAAGAAAATCGACTATATACTTAAATATAAGATTACGGAATTCTTCTACATGCACTGTCGTTATGCCCGCCATGGCTTTATATCACCTTCAATACGTTAAAGAAGGTTATTTAACTTAAATATGTTAAACTAATGATTTGAAGCATTTCGATATCGCTTGCTAAATGTGTATATACAAGAAAATCGAATTTATACCTAAATATAAGATATCGGGATTATTCTAAATGCACTGCCGTTATACCGTTAAGGCTTTATGTAGACTTCAGTAAGCTAAAAAATGTTTATTAACTTAAATATGTTAAACTAATGAGTTGAAGCATCTCGATATCGATTGCTAAATGTGTATGTACAACAAAATCGACTTTATACCTAAATATAAGATTACGGAATTCTTCTAAATGCACTGCCGTTATTCCGCCATGGCTTTAGATCAACTTCAATACGTTAAAGAAGGTTAATTAACTTAAATATGTTAAACTTATGATTTGTATATACAAGAAAATCAGGTTTATTAACTTAAATATGTTAAGCTAATGAGTTGAAGCATCTCGATATCGATTGCTAAATGTGTATGTACAACAAAATCGACTTTATACCTAAATATAAGATTACGGAATTCTTCTAAATGCACTGCCGTTATTCCGCCATGGCTTTAGATCAACTTCAATACGTTAAAGAAGGTTAATTAACTTAAATATGTTAAACTTATGATTTGTATATACAAGAAAATCAGGTTTATTAACTTAAATATGTTAAGCTAATGAGTTGAAGCATCTCGATATCGATTGCTAAATGTGTATGTACAACAAAATCGACTTTATACCTAAATATAAGATTACGGAATTCTTCTAAATGCACTGCCGTTATTCCGCCATGGCTTTAGATCAACTTCAATACGTTAAGAAGGTTAATTAACTTAAATATGTTAAACTTATGATTTGTATATACAAGAAAATCAGGTTTATTAACTTAAATATGTTAAGCTAATGAGTTGAGGCATCTCGATATCGATTGCTAAATGTGTAAATACAACAAAATTGACTTTATACCTAAATATAAAATAACGGAATTCTTCTACATGCACTGCCGTTATGCCGCCATGGCTTTATGCCAACTTCAGTTCGTTATAGAAGGTTAATTAACTTAAATATGTTAAACTAATGAGTTGAAGCATCTCGATATCGATTGCTAAATGTGTATATACAAGAAAATCGACTTTATACCTAAATATAACATTACGGAATTCTTTTACATGCACTGCCGTTATGCCGCCATGTCCTTATGCCAACTTCAGTTCGTTATAGAAGGTTTATTAACTTAAATATGTTAAACTAATGAGTTGAAGCATCTCGATATCGATTGCTAAATGTGTATATACAACAAAATCGACTTTATACCTAAATATAAGATTACGGATTTCTTCTAAATGCACTGCCGTTATGCCGCCATGGCTTTAGATCAACTTGAATACGTTAAAGAAGGTTAATTAACTTAAATATGTTAAAACTAATGATTTGAAGCATTTCGATATCGCTTGCTAAATGTGTACATACAAGAAAAATCGACTTTATACCTAAATATAAGATAACGGAATTCTTCTACAGGCACTGCCGTTATGCCGCCATGGCTTTATGCCAACTTCAGTTCGTTAAAGAAGGTTTATTAACTTAAATATGTTAAACTAATGATTTGAAGCATTTCGATATCGCTTGCTAAATGTGTATATACAACAAAATCGACTTAATACCTAAATAAAAGATTACGGAATTCTTCTTAATGCACCGCCGTTATGCCGCCATGGCTTTATATCAACATCAATACGTTAAAGAAGGTTAATTAACTTAAAATATGTTAAACTAATGATTTGAAGCATTTCGATATCGCCTGCTAAATGTGTATATACAAGAAAATCGATTTTATACCTAAATATGAGATTACGGAATTCTTCTAAATGCACTGCCGTTATGCCGCCATGGCTTTATATCAACTTCAATACGTTAAAGATATGCTAAATGTGTATATACAACAAAATCGACTTTATACCTAAATATAAGAATACGGAGTTCTTCTAAATGCACTGCCGTTATGCCGCCATGGCTTTAGATCAACTTCAATACGTTAAAGAAGGTTAATTAACTTAAATATGTTAAACTAATGATTTGAAGCATTTCGATATCGCTTGGTAAATGTTTACATACAAGAAATTCGACTTTATACCTAAATATAAGATAACGGAATTCTTCTACAGGCACTGCCGTTACGCCGCCATGGCTTTATGCCAACTTCAGTTCGTTAAAAAAGGTTTATTAACTTAAATATGTTAATTGAATGATTTGAAGCATTTCGATATCGATTGCTAAATGAGTATATACAAGAAAAACGAATTCATACCTAAATATAAGATTACGGAATTCTTCTACATGCACTGTCGTTATGCCGCCATGGCTTTATATCACCCTCATTACGTTAAAGAAAGTTAATTAACTTAAATATGTTAAACTAATGATTTGAAGCATTTCTATATCGATGGCTAAATTGTGTAAATACAAGAAAATCGACTTTATATCTAAATATAAGATAACGGAATTCTTCTAAATGCACTGCCGTTATGCCGTTATGGTTTTATGTAAACTTAAGTAAGATAAAGAAGGTTAATTAACTTAAATATGTTTACTTAAATATGCTAACTTAAATATGTTAAACTAATGACTTGAGGCATTTCGTTATCGATTGCTAAATACGTATATACAACAAAATCGACTTTATAACTAAATATAAGGTTACGGAGCTCTTCCAAAAGCACTGCCGTTATGCCGTTAAGGCTTTTGTACACTTCAGTAAGACAAAGAGGATTAATTAACTTAAATATGTTAAACTTATGATTTGAAGCATTTCGATATCGATTGCTTAATGTGTATATACAAGAAAATCGACTTTATACCTAAATATAAGATAACGGAATTCTTCTAAATGTACTGTCGTTATGCCGCCATGGCTTTGTATCACCTTCAATACGTTAAAGAAGGTTAATTATTTTAAATATGTTAAACTAATGGTTTGAAGCAATTCGATATCGATTGCTAAATGTGCAAATACAAAAAAGTCGACTTTATACCTAAATATAAAATTATAACATTACGGAATTCTTCTAAATGCACTGCCGTTATACCGTTAAGGCTTTATGTAGACTTTAGTAAGATAAAGAAGGTTAATTAACTTAAATATGTTAAACTAATGATTTGAAGCATTTCGTTATTGATTGCTAAATGTGTATATAAAAGAAAATCGACTTTATACCTAAATATAAGATTACGGAATTCTTCAAAATGCACTGCCGTTATGCCGCCATGGCTTTATATCAACTTCAATACGTTAAAGAAGGTTAATTAACTTAAATATGTTAAACTAATGAGTTGAAGCATCTCGATATCGATTGCTAAGTGAGTATATACAAAAAAATCGAATTTATACCTAAATATAAGATTACGGAATTCTTCTGAATGCACTGCCGTTATGCCGTTAAGGCTTTATGTAAACTTCAGTAAGATAAAGAAGGTTAATTAACTTAAATATGTTAAACTAATGATTTGAAGCATTTCGTTATTGATTGCTAAATGTGAATATAAAAGAAAATCGACTTTATACCAAAACATAAGACTACAGAATTCTTCTAAATGCACTGGCGTTATACCGTTAAATCTTTATGTAGACTTCAGTGCGTTAAAGAACGTTTATTAACTTAAATATGTTAAACTAATGATTTGAAGCATTTCGATATCGATTGCTAAAAGTGTATATACAAGAAAATCGACTTTATACCAAAACATAAGATTACAGAATTCTTCTAAATGCACTGCCGTTATGCCGCCATGGCTTTATGCCAACCTTAGTTCGTTAAAGAAGGTTTATTAACTTAAATATGTTCAACTAATGAGTTGGAGCATCTCGATATCGATTGCTAAATGAGTATATACAACAAAATCAACTTTATACCTAAATATAAGATTACGGAATTCTTCCAGATGCACTGCCGTTATACCGTTATGGCTTTATGTAAACTTCAGTAAGATAAAGAAGGTTAATTAACTTAAATATGTTAAACTAATGATTTGAAGCATTTCGTTATTGATTGCTGAATGTGTATATAAAAGAAAATCGACTTTATACCTAAATATAAGATTACGGAATTCTTCAAAATGCACTGCCGTTATGCCGCCATGGATTTATATCACCTTCATTACGTTAAAGATGGTTAATTAACTTTAATAAGTTAAACTAATGATTTAAAGCATTTCGATGTCGATTGCTAAATGCGAATATACAAGAAAATCGAATTTATACCTAAATAAAAGATTACGGAATTCTTCTATATGCACTGCCGCTATGCCGTTAAGGCTTTACGTAGACTTCAGTAAGAAAGAGAGGGTTAATTAACTTAAATTTGTTAATCTAATGATTTGAAGCATTTCGATATCGATTCCTAAATATCTAAATACAAGAAAATCGACTTTATACCTAAATAGAAAATTACGGAATTCTTCTAAATGC
>JAPZAG010000251.1:22500-29667 GCA_027475135.1 Bactrocera correcta | reverse complement strand
TTATGTTCGGACCTGGTAAGTTTTCCCGTGTTGAGTCAAATTAAGCCGCAGGCTCCACTCCTGGTGGTGCCCTTCCGTCAATTCCTTTAAGTTTCAGCTTTGCAACCATACTTCCCCCGGAGCCCAAAAGCTTTGGTTTCCCGGGAAGCGACTGAGAGAGCCATAGTAGGAGCTACACCCAATTGCTAGCTGGCATCGTTTATGGTTAGAACTAGGGCGGTATCTGATCGCCGTCGAACCTCTAACTTTTGTTCTTGATTAATGGAAACATCTTTGGCAAATGCTTTCGCTTAAGTTAGTCTTACGACGGTCCAAGAATTTCACCTCTCGCGTCGTAATACTAATGCCCCCAAACTGCTTCTATTAATCATTACCTCTTGATCTAAAAACCAATGAAAGTAGAACAGAGGTCTTATTTCATTATTCCATGCACAAATATTCAGGCATTTGGAGCCTGCTTTAAGCACTCTAATTTGTTCAAAGTAATTGTACCGGCCCACAACAACACTCGATGAAGAGCACTGAAGCAGGTTTAAATAGGAGGAATATTTTAAAAAATACATTGTATTAATTATATATAAGAACTCCACCGGTAATACGCTTACATACATAAGGTAATGTACATACCACAATTATAGTTGTACTACCCGTATGAAGCACAAATTCAACTATGAACGTTTTAACCGCAACAACTTTAATATACGCTATTGGAGCTGGAATTACCGCGGCTGCTGGCACCAGACTTGCCCTCCAATAGGTCCTTGTTCAAGGATTTAAAGTGTACTCATTCCAATTACAGGGCCTCGGATATGAGTCCTGTATTGTTATTTTTCGTCACTACCTCCCCGAACTGGGAGTGGGTAATTTACGCGCCTGCTGCCTTCCTTAGATGTGGTAGCCGTTTCTCAGGCTCCCTCTCCAGAATCGAACCCTGAATCCCCGTTACCCGTTGCAACCATGGTAGTCCTAGATACTACCATCAAAAGTTGATAGGGCAGACATTTGAAAGATCTGTCGTCGGTACGAGACCATACGATCTGCAAGTTATCTAGAGTTCAACCAATATAACGATCTTACCGATCGCTTGGTTTTAGCCTAATAAAAGCACACTTCCAAAAGGTCCGTGTTTATTTTGCATGTATTAGCTCTAGAATTACCACAGTTATCCAAGTAACTGTTAACGATCTATGGAACCATAACTGATATAATGAGCCTTTTGCGGTTTCACTTTTAATTTGAACGATATTTCTTCTTATATTCCCTAAACTTTCAAATAATATCATTTTTTATACATTTTACTTTATTTCAATGCATAATGTGTATATATCTTTTTTTTAAGAATATATACATTTTTTCTTTGATTTGAAATTAATAATTTCAAATTCAATTATATTTATTGGAACGAAGTTCCTTACGGCAGGCTTACAGAAGATAGGATTTTGCTGCGGGAGCTAACTGAAAAAAAGTGATAGTAAAAACCGTAAGAAATAACCCGTAAGAAGTAACCCCTAAGATCTACTAAGCCTACTTTTAGGTCTTGCTCTATTATAGCTCTATTATGTCATTTGTAATAACAATTGATAATTTAAAACAAAAAAATATTTACCAATTTTTACTTATTTTTTGCATAAAAAAAATTTCACTTTGAACAAAATATTAAAATTTCATTGAAGTGAAAGGTATTAGTATGGCCACAACGATATTGTGTACATGCAAAATGGACAGCTGTGTTGTCTTGTGTACATGCCGGCCATGCTGCACTAAATACATACGTTTATGGGGAGTTGAATTGTTGCATATTTTTTGGCGCTGGCTTTGAGGAAATAACCCGCAAGAAAAAGACTGCAAGATCGCTAGCTATAGCCTACCTTTAGGTTTTGCAAAATAATAGGCATGAAAATCTGTAACATTATTGTGTATGCAAATTAGTTTTGAGTGAAGTGCGGAACACATAGAGCGCGACAGACTGCAAACTACATCTGCCAAATATTAAAATACAGACGTTCTTATGGACACTGTTATTTTGACAGTTGCACGACTACACGACTGCAGGCCGACAGTTGTCGTTCCCGCTAACTTGAATATTTCCTATATTTGCCAACGGCAGTAGGACGACAGTAGAGTTGACAGTAGAATGGAATATAGAAAGAGGAGGTAGAGTGGTGATGTCACCTAATATGTAAAATGTAAAATTATTCACAGGTCTAACAAACTTGACGCTATTTTACAAATAAAAGCATAAAATAGCTCTATTATATCATTTGTAATAACAATTGATAATTTAAAACAAAAAAAATATTTATCAATTTTTATTTAGATATAATTTGAATTATTTTTTTATTTTACGTAATTCATTATTTCTTAAAATACTAAATTTTCTTAATACTTATCTGTACTTAAATAACAACTAATCAGGGAAATTTGAGAGAAAAATCAGGACAACCTACATAAAATATAATTAAGCACAATTTTTTTTTGCAAATTGTATCGATTCTACATTATCCGAAGGAACTTCGTTCCTGCCTGGTGTCCCACGACAGCGTATTTCTTGTTTTTAAATAAATAAATATATGCTATGAAAGTATTTTTTTTGAGCGTAATAACCATAAATATTTCACTTAATTTAATACAATTCCCGTTAGCACATATATTTTATGTGTGTAATAAGGAATAGTTTAAAGAAAGTTAAAATATTCTTTCATATGCTACTTGTTGAGTATAGAATTTTAAATTTCGTCATATTGTATTAATATAACAAAATTTGTCTATTTAAACCAACTGTAGCGGGGTACCAGGAATAAAAAAAATTGACACATATATACAAATTTACTTACTGAAATAATACTTATAAGAAAAAAATAGAAAATTAAATTTTATATAAATACTTAAATTTATAAAGTCATAGAAGTATAATAATTTTCATATATGTAAGTACTAAGTTCATAAAGTCATACAGGTAAATAATTCTCATACAAGTACTAAATGAATAATTTCATACCAGTAAAACAGCGTAGTCAATTAAAATATATGGAAATATATTTTAATATAATAACATATATTAACTACGTTCCACCAATAAAAAAATTTTCATATAAGTACTAACTTATAAAGTCATACAACTATCATTTTCATATAAGTACTATTTCATAATTCGCGAGCCTTCACTACAAATGTTTTCTATCACGTTGACCTCACCAACCCGAAATCGTATAGAAAATTTACTTTTTCCCATTTAAAATTTACAAACTCAAATATCCATGGGTAATTTATATGATTTTCAGAGCTCTCTATGATTATAAGCAAACTTATAACATCAAAAGTGTTTTTGCACTCTGTTTTTTTTTTGAAAATTTATTACTAATATGAAAATTTAGTACTTGTATAACTTTATACTTTTAATACTTATATGAAAATTTATTACTTGTATGACTTTTAAACTTAATACTTATATGAGTTTACACTTAATACTTATACGAAAATTATTTACTTATATGACCTTTTGACTTATATAAACTTAATACTTATATAAAAATTATTTACTGGTAAAAATTAATATACTTAATATTTATATAAAAATTATTTATTTACTTGTATGACTTTTACACTTAATTCTTTTATGAAAATTAATTACTTTTATGACTCTCTTTAACTTATATGACTTTAAAAATTTAATACTCATATGAAAATATATTACCTGTATAAAAACTTTGCAAACTATGTTTTTTATTTGTATTTCTCCTCTTCTATATTACTTTTGGTATATTATAATATTTGTCAAATGAGATTTTACAACATTTACACCATTTTGTATTTTGCGTAAAAATACTTAGTTTTTTGTGTTATGATTGTCTCAAATATTTATTATAATATACCATACAATCGTGTTGTATGATTATATATAGGATTTTATTTGTATATTATAATGGAGTCACAACACTTATACTTTGCTTTCAACAATAATTTTTGTAAATAAAGTATTATTTTGAGTTCAAATTCTTAGTTTGATGTTAATAATTCTCTTAAACATATTTTATAATATACCACCATATCGTTTTGTGTCACTACATACATATGCGTTTTTTATCTGTATATTATAATAATAGTTGTTTAAATAAGTAAGAATCACAACACTTATACTTTGCCTTCAAATAATAAATATTGAAGAAAACAAAGTATTTTGCATTTATAATATTTTTATTTTCATTTAGTGATTCTCTTAAACACTTAATATAACATATACCCATTTATTATATTTATATATATTTAATTTCTATACATTTTAATTTTTAGGTAATATATTATAAAATAGTTGTTTAATAACAATCATATTATTTGTTCAAAAATTTTTCTTTTTATTATTATATTAAATAAATGAAGATTCTTTTTAATACTGTTATAAATATATAATATATATATAAAATTTATTATTATATACTCTTATCTATATATATATATATATATATATATACATAAATATATAAAATACTTAATCTAATTTAATAATTAATTATTTAAAATTAGATTTTTCTTTTATATTATATATAAATAAATATATAATATTTTTTAATATATTGTATAAATAATTACACAATATATTTTATATATATATTATATCTATATATATATATTTATAAACAGTCTGATCGAATCATCAAGCAAAGGATAAGCTTCAGTGGATCGCAGTATGGCAGCTGCTCTACCACTTACAACACCTTGCCCGTTACCAAAGTCGTTTACAATTGATAGCGCGTCATACAGGTGATATTTAATCCTCCCGCATTTGTTATGTTACAAATAACATTGGCATCACAATCCATTGTCATTTATAAATAAAATTTATAAACTTTAAATGGTTTAGAGAAGCCATACAATGCAATTGCCCCATATTTAGCATTGCAGTCCAGCACGGATACGACCTTAGAGGCGTTCAGGCATAATCCAACGGACGTAGCATCATACCACTGTTCGCTCGAACAAGTATTGTACCATTGGTCCGTACCTGCGGTTCCTCTCGTACTACGCAGGAATGCTGTCGCAATAAAAATTGTCATTAGTAGGGTAAAACTAACCTGTCTCACGACGGTCTAAACCCAGCTCACGTTCCTTTGAATGGGTGAACAATCCAACGCTTGGTGAATTTTGCTTCACAATGATAGGAAGAGCCGACATGGAAGGATCAAAAAGCGACGTCGCTATGAACGCTTGGCCGCCACAAGTCAGTTATCCATGTGGTAACTTTTCTGACACCTTTTGTTAAAAACTTTTTAAAACCAAAAGGATCGATGGGCCCGAGCTTTTGCTGTCTCTGTATGTACTGAACACCGAGATCAAGTCAGCATTTGCCCTTTTGCTCTATGTGTGGTTTCTGTCCGCACTGAGCTGGCCTTGGGACTGCTCCGTTATTATTTGAGATTGAATTAATAGTGTAATACACTAAAAATTAATCCCATACAGTTAATTTAATTACGCCATTAAGTTTAATATAACCCAATGACTTGCACATATGTTAGACTCCTTGGTCCGTGTTTCAAGAGGGGTCCCGAAGGTATCCTGAATCTTTCGCATTGTTAATCATATAAATGCATACAATTAATATTAAAATCAATGATAATAATATTATTGTAAAATTCAAAAGAATTTTAGCATTATATATAATAAAATCTATCAACACTTTATCAAATCATCAGTATTTATTCTATGTTAATAAGCTAAAAGCTTATTTTAATTTGAATAAACTTAAAACCAATGATCTTTTGATAAATACTTTATTATGTTAATAGATTACAATGTCCTTATATGAAAAAAATGCAAACTATTACTATAATATTTAAAATTAAATACCACAGTTATAATGATGAATTTTTCATAATGGATATTCAGGTTCATCGGGCTTAACCTCTAAGCAGTTTCACGTACTATTTAACTCTCTATTCAGAGTTCTTTTCAACTTTCCCTCACGGTACTTGTTTACTATCGGTCTCATGGTTATAAATATTTAGTTTCAGATGGAGTTTACCACCCACTTAGTGCTGCACTATCAAGCAACACGACTCTTTGGAAATATCTTTCTAGTAATCATTAACGTTATACGGGCCTGGCACCCTCTATGGGTAAATGGCCTCATTTAAGAAGGACTTAAATCTTTAAATTTCTCATACTAGATATTAAGATATTCCATACACTGCATCTCACATTTGCCATATAGACAAAGTGACTTAGTGCTGAACTATTTTCTTTTCGCTCGCCGCTACTAAGAAAATCCTTGTTAGTTTCTTTTCCTCCCCTCATTAATATGTTTAAATTCAGGGGGTAGTCCCATATGAGTTGAGGTTGTAAAAAAAATTTATTATTTTTATTTTTTTTTATATTATATCTTTTTTTTTTTTCGCTTTTTTAAAGAAACATATTTTATATATCTCGATACCATTTTATAAATATATTTTAATAATAAACATAAAATCTTTCATCCCACATTTCAAATTCTTAATATATTTATTTCATCATATTATTAAAATATATTATCAAATCAAACTCCACTTTTTAAATAAATACTTTAGGGACTTAAGGTCTAGGCCACAAATAATTTTTATTTTAAATAAGATTCTTTTTAATACTGTTATAAATATATAATATATATATAAAATTTATTATTATATACTCTTGGATATATATATATATATATATATATATACATAAATATATAAAATACTTAATCTAATTTAATAATTAATTATTTAAAATTAGATTTTTCTTTTATATTATACATAAATAAATATATAATATTTTTTAATATATTGTATAAATAATTACACAATATATTTTATATATATTTATATCTATATATATATATTTATAAACAGTATGATCGAATCATCAAGCAAAGGATAAGCTTCAGTGGATCGCAGTATGGCAGCTGCTCTACCACTTACAACACCTTGCCGTTACCAAAGTCGTTTACAATTGATAGCGCGTCATACAGGTGATATTTAATCCTCCCGCATTTGTTATGTTACAAATAACATTGGCATCACAATCCATTGTCGTTTATAAATAAAATTTATAAACTTTAAATGGTTTAGAGAAGCCATACAATGCAATTGCCCATATTTATCATTGCAGTCCAGCACGGATACGACCTTAGAGGCGTTCAGGCATAATCCAACGGAC
>JAPZAG010000251.1:10000-17500 GCA_027475135.1 Bactrocera correcta | reverse complement strand
ACAACGATATTGTGTACATGCAAAATGGACAGCTGTGTTGTCTTGTGTACATGCCGGCCATGCTGCACTAAATACATACGTTTATGGGGAGTTGAATTGTTGCATATTTTTTGGCGCTGGCTTTGAGGAAATAACCCGCAAGAAAAAGACTGCAAGATCGCTAGCTATAGCCTACCTTTAGGTTTTGCAAAATAATAGGCATGAAAATCTGTAACATTATTGTTTATGCAAATTAGTTTTGAGTGAAGTGCGGAACACATAGAGCGCGACAGACTGCAAACTACATCTGCCAAATATTAAAATACAGACGTTCTTATGGACACTGTTATTTTGACAGTTGCACGACTACACGACTGCAGGCCGACAGTTGTCGTTCCCGCTAACTTGAATATTTCCTATATTTGCCAACGGCAGTAGGACGACAGTAGAGTTGACAGTAGAATGGAATATAGAAAGAGGAGGTAGAGTGGTGATGTCACCTAATATGTAAAATGTAAAATTATTCACAGGTCTAACAAACTTGACGCTATTTTACAAATAAAAGCATAAAATAGCTCTATTATATCATTTGTAATAACAATTGATAATTTAAAACAAAAAAAATATTTATCAATTTTTATTTAGATATAATTTGAATTATTTTTTTATTTTACGTAATTCATTATTTCTTAAAATACTAAATTTTCTTAATACTTATCTGTACTTAAATAACAACTAATCAGGGAAATTTGAGAGAAAAATCAGGACAACCTACATAAAATATAATTAAGCACAATTTTTTTTTGCAAATTGTATCGATTCTACATTATCCGAAGGAACTTCGTTCCTGCCTGGTGTCCCACGACAGCGTATTTCTTGTTTTTAAATAAATAAATATATGCTATGAAAGTATTTTTTTTGAGCGTAATAACCATAAATATTTCACTTAATTTAATACAATTCCCGATAGCACATATATTTTATGTGTGTAATAAGGAATAGTTTAAAGAAAGTTAAAATATTCTTTCATATGCTACTTGTTGAGTATAGAATTTTAAATTTCGTCATATTCTATTAATATAACAAAATTTGTCTATTTAAACCAACTGTAGCGGGGTACCAGGAATAAAAAAAATTGACACATATATACAAATTTACTTACTGAAATAATACTTATAAGAAAAAAATAGAAAATTAAATTTTATATAAATACTTAAATTTATAAAGTCATAGAAGTATAATAATTTTCATATATGTAAGTACTAAGTTCATAAAGTCATACAGGTAAATAATTCTCATACAAGTACTAAATGAATAATTTCATACCAGTAAAACAGCGTAGTCAATTAAAATATATGGAAATATATTTTAATATAATAACATATATTAACTACGTTCCACCAATAAAAAAATTTTCATATAAGTACTAACTTATAAAGTCATACAACTATCATTTTCATATAAGTACTATTTCATAATTCGCGAGCCTTCACTACAAATGTTTTCTATCACGTTGACCTCACCAACCCGAAATCGTATAGAAAATTTACTTTTTCCCATTTAAAATTTACAAACTCAAATATCCATGGGTAATTTATATGATTTTCAGAGCTCTCTATGATTATAAGCAAACTTATAACATCAATAGTGTTTTTGCACTCTGTTTTTTTTTTTGAAAATTTATTACTTATATGAAAATTTAGTACTTGTATAACTTTATACTTTTAATACTTATATGAAAATTTATTACTTGTATGACTTTTAAACTTAATACTTATATGAGTTTACACTTAATACTTATACGAAAATTATTTACTTATATGACTTTTTGACTTATATAAACTTAATACTTATATAAAAATTATTTACTGGTAAAAATTAATATACTTAATATTTATATAAAAATTATTTATTTACTTGTATGACTTTTACACTTAATTCTTTTATGAAAATTAATTACTTTTATGACTCTCTTTAACTTATATGACTTTAAAAAGTTAATACTCATATGAATACTGTATAAAAACTTTGCAAACTATGTTTTTTATTTGTATTTCTCCTCTTCTATATTACTTTTGGTATATTATAATATTTGTCAAATAAGATTTTACAACATTTACACCATTTTGTATTTTGCGTAAAAATACTTAGTTTTTTGTGTTATGATTGTCTCAAATATTTATTATAATATACCATACAATCGTGTTGTATGATTATATATAGGATTTTATTTGTATATTATAATGGAGTCACAACACTTATACTTTGCTTTCAACAATAATTTTTGTAAATAAAGTATTATTTTGAGTTCAAATTCTTAGTTTGATGTTAATAATTCTCTTAAACATATTTTATAATATACCACCATATCGTTTTGTGTCACTACATACATATGCGTTTTTTATCTGTATATTATAATAATAGTTGTTTAAATAAGTAAGAATCACAACACTTATACTTTGCCTTCAAATAATAAATATTGAAGAAAACAAAGTATTTTGCATTTATAATATTTTTATTTTCATTTAGTGATTCTCTTAAACACTTAATATAACATATACCCATTTATATATATTTATATATATTTAATTTCTATACATTTTAATTTTTAGGTAATATATTATAAAATAGTTGTTTAATAACAATCATATTATTTGTTCAAAAATTTTTCTTTTTATTATTATATTAAATAAATGAAGATTCTTTTTAATACTGTTATAAATATATAATATATATATAAAATTTATTATTATATACTCTTATCTATATATATATATATATATATACATAAATATATAAAATACTTAATCTAATTTAATAATTAATTATTTAAAATTAGATTTTTCTTTTATATTATATATAAATAAATATATAATATTTTTTAATATATTGTATAAATAATTACACAATATATTTTATATATATATTATATCTATATATATATATTTATAAACAGTCTGATCGAATCATCAAGCAAAGGATAAGCTTCAGTGGATCGCAGTATGGCAGCTGCTCTACCACTTACAACACCTTGCCCGTTACCAAAGTCGTTTACAATTGATAGCGCGTCATACAGGTGATATTTAATCCTCCCGCATTTGTTATGTTACAAATAACATTGGCATCACAATCCATTGTCATTTATAAATAAAATTTATAAACTTTAAATGGTTTAGAGAAGCCATACAATGCAATTGCCCCATATTTAGCATTGCAGTCCAGCACGGATACGACCTTAGAGGCGTTCAGGCATAATCCAACGGACGTAGCATCATACCACTGTTCGCTCGAACAAGTATTGTACCATTGGTCCGTACCTGCGGTTCCTCTCGTACTACGCAGGAATGCTGTCGCAATAACAATTGTCATTAGTAGGGTAAAACTAACCTGTCTCACGACGGTCTAAACCCAGCTCACGTTCCTTTGAATGGGTGAACAATCCAACGCTTGGTGAATTTTGCTTCACAATGATAGGAAGAGCCGACATGGAAGGATCAAAAAGCGACGTCGCTATGAACGCTTGGCCGCCACAAGTCAGTTATCCATGTGGTAACTTTTCTGACACCTTTTGTTAAAAACTCTTTAAACCAAAAGGATCGATAGGCCGAGCTTTTGCTGTCTCTGTATGTACTGAACACCGAGATCAAGTCAGCATTTGCCCTTTTGCTCTATGTGTGGTTTCTGTCCGCACTGAGCTGGCCTTGGGACTGCTCCGTTATTATTTGAGATTGAATTAATAGTGTAATACACTAAAAATTAATCCCATACAGTTAAGTTAATTACGCCATTAAGTTTAATATAACCCAATGACTTGCACATATGTTAGACTCCTTGGTCCGTGTTTCAAGACGGGTCCCGAAGGTATCCTGAATCTTTCGCATTGTTAATCATATAAATGCATACAATTAATATTAAAATCAATGATAATAATATTATTGTAAAATTCAAAAGAATTTTAGCATTATATATAATAAAATCTATCAACACTTTATCAAATCATCAGTATTTATTCTATGTTAATAAGCTAAAAGCTTATTTTAATTTGAATAAACTTAAAACCAATGATCTTTTGATAAATACTTTATTATGTTAATAGATTACAATGTCCTTATATGAAAAAAATGCAAACTATTACTATAATATTTAAAATTAAATACCACAGTTATAATGATGAATTTTTCATAATGGATATTCAGGTTCATCGGGCTTAACCTCTAAGCAGTTTCACGTACTATTTAACTCTCTATTCAGAGTTCTTTTCAACTTTCCCTCACGGTACTTGTTTACTATCGGTCTCATGGTTATAAATATTTAGTTTCAGATGGAGTTTACCACCCACTTAGTGCTGCACTATCAAGCAACACGACTCTTTGGAAATATCTTTCTAGTAATCATTAACGTTATACGGGCCTGGCACCCTCTATGGGTAAATGGCCTCATTTAAGAAGGACTTAAATCGTTAATTTCTCATACTAGATATTAAGATATTCCATACACTGCATCTCACATTTGCCATATAGACAAAGTGACTTAGTGCTGAACTATTTTCTTTTCGCTCGCCGCTACTAAGAAAATCCTTGTTAGTTTCTTTTCCTCCCCTCATTAATATGTTTAAATTCAGGGGGTAGTCCCATATGAGTTGAGGTTGTATAAAAAATTTATTATTTTTATTTTTTTTTATATTATATCTTTTATTTTTTCGCTATTTTAAAGAAACATATTTTATATATCTCGATACCATTTTATAAATATATTTTAATAATAAACATAAAATCTTTTCATCCCACATTTCAAATTCTTAATATATTTATTTCATCATATTATTAAAATATATTATCAAATCAAACTCCACTTTTTAAATAAATACTTTAGGGACTTAAGGTCTAGGCCACAAATAATATATTTTAGCTAGACTGTCCTTCTTAATGTATTTATTATTTAAATAATATTGAAATTTTTTTTATTTTGGGAATACTAAGATTCTCATTTATTATAAAATTTCGTTCAAATATGAGGTATTCAAGAATATATTGTGTATATATTTCTTTTTATGCTATTAATATTATGGATTGGAAAATACAATCCAATAATATACCATATGCTTAAATTCTTTTAATTAATTAACACGTTGACGGACACTTGCGTCTATAGCCGTCAAAGCGAAGTTCACTATGTGGCATGACGGCGACAGCCGTCTAAAACGAAACGGTCGTTTACAGACACTGCGGCGATCGCATGTTATAGCTGCCATCGTCCCATTACTTCAAGTCTAGAGTGCGCTGGCGCCATGACGGTTATGGCCGCAACCTAATTAAAGGTGCTGAATTATTCAAAATTGAGTTTATTTAAGCAGAAATAGTAAAACTATACTTTAAATATTCTAAAAATTACAAAAACACATAGTGTCAATTTTCGAACTTTACTTGTTCCTACTGTCCGTCAATGTGTTAAAAGACTAAGCAACTAATTTAGCATAGTCTTACAACCCTCAACCATATGTAGTCCAAGCAGCACTTTAAAATTAATTAAAGTACATAACAGCATGGACCGCAATATGCGTTCAAAATGTCGATGTTCATGTGTCCTGCAGTTCACACGATGACGCACAGTTTGCTGCGTTCTTCATCGACCCATGAGCCGAGTGATCCACCGCTTAGAGTAAAAATTTTTTGTGTTTTTTGATTCAAAGTCAAGAGTTTTTAATTTATTGAAAGAATAATAATAATAATATTTATAACAAATTTTTAAAATAAAATTCCAAAACATCTTTCAATAAATTGTAATTTTAAACCCAAACATTTGCAAGCTGCGCATGTCTTAGGTCAACAAAAACAGCAATACCAGTTTTTAGTTATTCTCTTATTTGTGCATTTACCAAATAATTCTTGAATAAAAATAGTTTTGAGTGTATATTTATATACTATGTATATACAAGGTATTCAATACGTATATAACATGTATTGTATATATAACCATATACTTAAACACAAATAGAAAATACCATAAAAAAGGAATTACACGTTAATGTGAACAAATTAACTTATCATTTATATATTTTCTATAAAAAGATAGTTTAACTTCTTATAAATTTATTATAATAATTTTTTAGCGTTCAAATACAATGTATGCGAAATTCACAATATATGTATAATATACTGTTCATAATGCATTACAAGGAGTAAAAAAAAAAAGAAAAACACTCAAATATGTTTTATACGAATTACTGATATATACCCACATGGATTTATATAATAACTAGAGGACCCGTCCACGCTTCACTGTGGCTGATACATAGATAATACTACTACCATCTATATATATGATTTCTATTAGTTGCATTATAACTATTAGTTAATGAGATATAATATTTTGTGAAGCAACTTGTGTTAGTTTACAAAAAAATAAATCATTAAGCATTTCGTGTGTTAATAAAGCGTTTGGCTTTTTGGATTGAATAACTGATTCTGAGAAGTGTTTAAGTGCTCTCTAGTCGGAATAAAGCCGAAATTTTTCGTCAGTGATAGAAACATAGCTCCATCATTTCCCACTGGAGCCCAATCGACAGTCATTATAGTGGACTCCAACATAATGAATCTGATGAACCGGTTCCTAGGCGTGGAAGAACAAAAAGGCGACGGGAAAGGTTATGACATCAGTCTTTTGGGAAGCATGTGGTATAATACATAGACTGAAGACTGATTACTGAGCCAGTTATAATCTATTTCACTGCGTATTTGGTTGCAGTTCTTTTCTTCAATTCCCAATATTTAGCAGTTTTATTATTTTTGAGAAGACTGTGTTTAAAATTGTACGCATATACTCAAATGATTTCTTTAAACATGAATTTTGAACAAATGCTTATGATTTAAAATATAATTTTTTTTTTTTATGAGTTGTATTAAATTTTGAAATTAAGAGATAAAAGGTATCCTATGTCCCTACCCTGGTTCTAGGCTACCTCTTCACCAATTTTCAGCCAAATCGGTTCAGCCGTTCTTGAGTTATAAATGGTGGAACTAACATCAACCTTCTTTTATATGTATATATAGATGTGAGGTTTTTTTTAATGTTTTTATTATTGTTTTTGTTTTTTTTTTTTAAGAAATGAAATATTCGAATATTCCTACAAACACGAATTTTGAACAAATGCTTATGATTTGAAATATAATTTTTGTATTTATGAGTTGTATTAAATTTTGACATAAAGAGGTAAAAGGTATCCTATGTCCTTACCCTGGTTTTAAGCTACCTCTCCACCAATTTTCAGCCAAATCTGTTGAGCCGTTCTTGAGTTATAAATGGTGTAACTAACATCAACTTTCTTTTTATATTTTATAGAAGTATCAATAATTCAAAACATATCGAATGAAAAGAACAAAAAGAAAAAATGAAATTTTTTTTTTCTGTTTTATTCTTTTTTTTTTTTTTTTTTTTTTTTTTAATATATATATATTTTTTTTTTCGGATAGGAACACAATAATGATCCTTCCGCAGTTTCACCTACGGAAACCTTGTTATGAC
>JAPZAG010000251.1:0-7500 GCA_027475135.1 Bactrocera correcta | reverse complement strand
ATAGCCTACCTTTAGGTTTTGCAAAATAATAGGCATGAAAATCTGTAACATTATTGTTTATGCAAATTAGTTTTGAGTGAAGTGCGGAACACATAGAGCGCGACAGACTGCAAACTACATCTGCCAAATATTAAAATACAGACGTTCTTATGGACACTGTTATTTTGACAGTTGCACGACTACACGACTGCAGGCCGACAGTTGTCGTTCCCGCTAACTTGAATATTTCCTATATTTGCCAACGGCAGTAGGACGACAGTAGAGTTGACAGTAGAATGGAATATAGAAAGAGGAGGTAGAGTGGTGATGTCACCTAATATGTAAAATGTAAAATTATTCACAGGTCTAACAAACTTGACGCTATTTTACAAATAAAAGCATAAAATAGCTCTATTATATCATTTGTAATAACAATTGATAATTTAAAACAAAAAAAATATTTATCAATTTTTATTTAGATATAATTTGAATTATTTTTTTATTTTACGTAATTCATTATTTCTTAAAATACTAAATTTTCTTAATACTTATCTGTACTTAAATAACAACTAATCAGGGAAATTTGAGAGAAAAATCAGGACAACCTACATAAAATATAATTAAGCACAATTTTATTTTTGCAAATTGTATCGATTCTACATTATCCGAAGGAACTTCGTTCCTGCCTGGTGTCCCACGACAGCGCATTTCTTGTTTTTAAATAAATAAATATATGCTATGAAAGTTTTTTTTTTTGAGCGTAATAACCATAAATATTTCACTTAATTTAATACAATTCCCGTTAGCACATATATTTTATGTGTGTAATAAGGAATAGTTTAAAGAAAGTTAAAATATTCTTTCATATGCTACTTGTTGAGTATAGAATTTTAAATTTCGTCATATTGTATTAATATAACAAAATTTGTCTATTTAAACCAACTGTAGCGGGGTACCAGGAATAAAAAAAATTGACACATATATACAAATTTACTTACTGAAATAATACTTATAAGAAAAAATAGAAAATTAAATTTTATATAAATACTTAAATTTATAAAGTCATAAAAGTATAATAATTTTCATATAAGTACTAAGTTCATAAAGTCATACTGGTAAATAATTCTCATACAAGTACTAAATGAATAATTTCATACCAGTAAAACAGCGTAGTCAATTAAAATATATGGAAATATATAGAACTATATAGAACTATAATATATATTAACTACGTTCCACCAATAAAAAATTTTCATATAAGTACTAACTTATAAAGTCATACAACTATCATTTTCATATAAGTACTATTTCATAATTCGCGAGCCTTCACTACAAATGTTTTCTATCACGTTGACCTCACCAACCCGAAATCGTATAGAAAATTTACTTTTTCCCATTTAAAATTTACAAACTCAAATATCCATGGGTAATTTATATGATTTTCAGAGCTCTCTATGATTATAAGCAAACTTATAACATCAAAAGTGTTTTTGCACTCTGTTTTTTTTTTGAAAATTTATTACTTTTATGAAAATTTAGTACTTGTATAACTTTATACTTTTAATACTTATATGAAAATTTATTACTTATATGACTTTTAAACTTAATACTTATATGAGTTTACACTTAATACTTATACGAAAATTATTTACTTATATGACTTTTTGACTTATATAAACTTAATACTTACATAAAAATTATTTACTGGTAAAAATTAATATACTTAATAATTATATAAAAATTATTTATTTACTTGTATGACTTTTACACTTAATTCTTTATGAAAATTAATTATTTTTATGACTCTCTTTAACTTATATGACTTTAAAAAGTTAATACTCATATGAAAATATATTACCTGTATAAAAACTTTGCAAACTATATTTTTTATTTGTATTTCTCCTCTTCTATATTACTTTTGGTATATTATAATATTTGTCAAATAAGATTTTACAACATTTACACCATTTTGTATTTTGCGTAAAAATACTTAGTTTTTTGTGTTATGATTGTCTCAAATATTTATTATAATATACCATACAATCGTGTTGTATGATTATACATAGGATTTTATTTGTATATTATAATGGAGTCACAACACTTATACTTTGCTTTCAACAATAATTTTTGTAAATAAAGTATTATTTTGAGTTCAAATTCTTAGTTTGATGTTAATAATTCTCTTAAACATATTTTATAATATACCACCATATCGTTTTGTGTCACTACATACATATGCGTTTTTTATCTGTATATTATAATAATAGTTGTTTAAATAAGTAAGAATCACAACACTTATACTTTGCCTTCAAATAATAAATATTGAAGAAAACAAAGTATTTTGCTTTTATAATATTTTTATTTTCATTTAGTGATTCTCTTAAACACTTAATATAACATATACCCATTTATTATATTTATATATATTTAATTTCTATACATTTTAATTTTTAGGTAATATATTATAAAATAGTTGTTTAATAACAATCATATTATTTGTTCACAAATTTTTCTTTTTATTATTATATTAAATAAATGAAGATTCTTTTTAATACTGTTATAAATATATAATATATATATATAATTTATTATTATATACTCTTATCTATATATATATATATATACATAAATATATAAAATACTTAATCTAATTTAATAATTAATTATTTAAAATTAGATTTTTCTTTTATATTATATATAAATAAATATATAATATTTTTTAATATATTGTATAAATAATTACACAATATATTTTATATATATATTATATCTATATATATATATTTATAAACAGTATGATCGAATCATCAAGCAAAGGATAAGCTTCAGTGGATCGCAGTATGGCAGCTGCTCTACCACTTACAACACCTTGCCCGTTACCAAAGTCGTTTACAATTGCGCGTCATACAGGTGATATTTAATCCTCCCGCATTTGTTATGTTACAAATAACATTGGCATCACAATCCATTGTCGTTTAAAAATAAAATTTATAAACTTTAAATGGTTTAGAGAAGCCATACAATGCAATTGCCCCATATTTATCATTGCAGTCCAGCACGGATACGACCTTAGAGGCGTTCAGGCATAATCCAACGGACGTAGCATCATACCACTGTTCGCTCGAACAAGTATTGTACCATTGGTCCGTACCTGAGGTTCCTCTCGTACTACGCAGGAATGCTGTCGCAATAACAATTGTCATTAGTAGGGTAAAACTAACCTGTCTCACGACGGTCTAAACCCAGCTCACGTTCCTTTGAATGGGTGAACAATCCAACGCTTGGTGAATTTTGCTTCACAATGATAGGAAGAGCCGACATGGAAGGATCAAAAAGCGACGTCGCTATGAACGCTTGGCCGCCACAAGCCAGTTATCCCTGTGGTAACTTTTCTGACACCTCTTGTTAAAAACTCTTTAAACCAAAAGGATCGATAGGCCGAGCTTTTGCTGTCTCTGTGTGTACTGAACACCGAGATCAAGTCAGCATTTGCCCTTTTGCTCTATGTATGGTTTCTGTCCGCACTGAGCTGGCCTTGGGACTGCTCCGTTATTATTTGAGAGATGTACCGCCCCAGTCAAACTCCCCACCTGGCAATGTCCTTGAATTGGATCATACCTGAGTGTTGGAGTTATACCAAATTTTAATTATAATAATAACACCGAAATGCTATCATTTCATTAAAATAAGTTTACAATTATATAACAAACTCGTGGTACTTTGATCAAGAAGCTTGCATCAAAACCCAATACCATAAGATATATAAATACACCCATATAATGGCTAAGCAATGATACACGTTCCACTTAATCAAGTAAGTAAGGAAACAATAAGAGTAGTGGTATTTCATTGTTGATATGTAACCGAAATTATATATCTCCCACTTATGCTACACCTCTTATGTCTCCTTACACTGCCAGACTAGAGTCAAGCTCAATAGGGTCTTCTTTCCCCGCTAATTATTCCAAGCCCGTTCCTTTGGCTGTGGTTTTGCTAGATAGTGAAAATTAGGTAAAGAAACAGATTTGGTTAATTTCTCCTTAACGGGAATATAAAAAGGCTTGTGTACAACCTAAATATGTATTTTACAATTGTAAAGGGCGTGGTAAAAAGCATTTGTATCTCGGCGTTGTATTCCACGAAATGTTTTTATTTTAACTATGTATAGAACATATACGGGAATATATTCAACAGATGCAGAAATATTCAATTAAGCAATTTAGAAAAGTTATTCAAATATTTTTTTAAAAGGGGTAATTTGGCATAATACCAAATATATTTATTTATTGAAAGAAGCCTAATATTTAAAAGCCAGAGAAGATAGATGGAGATTTAGTGAGCTTATTAATTGATGGACGTTTAATAATTCCTTATCCTAATTTATGTATGCACCACACGCTGAGTGCATACGCACATCTTAACACTAATATACTGTACATATCGACAGTATGTACACATATCTTAAGCATAAGTGTTTTCAAGGGCAAACACAATTGTCTATAGTTAGTTTAGGATCATTTGCGATCTCATTGGCAAATACAATTGTCTATAGTTAGTTTAAGATCTTTGCGATCTTCAGGGCAAATATAATTGTTTCTTGTCTATTGTTAGTTTAGGATCATTTGCGATCTCAAGGGCAGACAATCCTTTACATTGCATACATTAAATACTAAGGTCACTAATCAATATACCCGAAATGAACATTTATTACATTGTCGATAGAAATGGGTATTTGTAAATACATATCTACGTTTAAGACTAGATTCGTATGCGCTGGCGATAATGAACATAAATACATATTTGAACTATGATATTTGTATCCTTGCAAAAAAATTATTTAATTTCTTTTCTATAATTCACTTAAACTAATTTTTTTCATTTACATATGTTCTGACTAAATAAATTTCTTAAGAGAAAAAATAGATATTATTATAAATAAATAAATAAAAATAAAGAAAAAACATAGCAATTTAGCTGATTTTTCATGTAAATCACCAAAAATGGTGATTTTTTGAAATGATTGTATGGGGAACCACCCAGGGGAGTTCCAGGGGGTGTGCCCCTGGAATGGGTGAATCGGCCGTCCAAAGTTAGTGGGGGTCGGTCATACATTTGGACTCGATTGGAGCACTCTAAATGGGTCAAAGTGGGATTTTTCAAAATTTGCCCCTACCCAGAAGTTCGACCCAATTGGGGGGACATCAGAATTCGTTTCAGAGGTATGATTCCTTCGGCAAAGTATCTTATTTTGATCCCTAGAATATGATTTTCATAGAGCAATGGGCGATTTTTTTGTCTCCCTACAAATCGACCCGGCCTAACGTTTATACTCGAGTGGCTGCCTCAGCCTTTTTGTTCTTCAGGAAGAATAAGAATAAAAATTGGCTTATCAAAAATATTTTTTGGAGCGTGGTTATTAACTAAGCCATAATCGCGTTAGCGGTGTCTACGCCAATTAAGAAGAAGATGTATAAAACATGTAATTTTGGAACACTCTACTTTATATTATACTAGCTGACCCCGCAGACGTTTTCATGCGTGAAAATATGTGTTTTGAAATGATAAGAAAGTTAAATTTATCATTTAATTTTTTTTTTTTTTTTCAATGCAACACAGCTTGATAAACAACATATTTTGGTTTCTGTTTCAGTGTACAGAAAAGATGGTTTTCCAACTCGTGAGCACGCCACGTATATATGACCGTGTGAAAAACATAGCATTTCCAAATTTATGCCACACGCTATGCGAATATCCTTGTGTCCTGTCATCTCAAATGCACTTTTCACTGGAAACGGAATACGTTTAAACTGAAATGGCAAATCGATAGAACTCAAAGGAATTCGTAGAATCAAGCATTCCGCTCCTTGTATTCGATAGGTGCGTCACAAGCAGTCAGGTTCCATTACACAGTTTCGGCGCATGAAGATTGCGAAACATAATAACAACAGATCCAACTTTAAGACGCAAATGGTGCGTTGCCATACCAATCCTCTCCAAAGAATTTAGAAACTCCATTGGATAATTCATTCGTTGTCAAGACGAACCACCGATTTAAATGAGCGCAAGTCTCCTGGAATTTGACTTTGAATCTTCCAGTTTAAGTCAACAATATCGGTATTTATGGCAGCTAACATTACGCGTACACTTAAGGGATCATAGTTACTATAATTTGGCCAATGTCCGAACATTCGTGATGAGTTCATATTTCATGAACTGATAAACGGCAGATAGAATTAATATCAAACCATTAAAGTGATTATCAATTTCCAGCAATTGTAATTGCTGGCCTGCTTCTCAAAAAGTTGCGCACACCGTACTATTCACAGTACGCAATGACCCAAATGAAGTTTAACCGCGAACATAGCAACCGAAGGTAGAAACAATCATCGTTTTGCGGGTGGATTGTGTAAATTCCTCCCTATGCATTAATTGATAACACACCTGGACGTCCGTCCATTGGTTGGCCTTGCTTTCTGCGTAATTATTTCTTCAATGATGCATTCCATGTATAATATCAAGGTATTTGCAATGATAAATGACGATCAACATGTTGGCCAAAAAGAACTCCCTGATCACCGGAAATTCCATCAAAACTGTGCGTGAATTCATCAAAAATCAGTGACTGACGACCAAAAATTGCTCAGAATTCAACGTTCGAAGGACATCATTGTGACCGGTTATTTGACTAAAAATCACACTTTGACCATTAACCACTCCACATATTTACCTGATATGGCATCGTGCGCCTTCTTCCCTTTCAGAAAAATGCTTTTGCCCACAAAAGGAAAGCGTTATGCAGACGTAGAGGCCATTCAAAAGGCTTGCACCGGCATATTGTCGGCCATAACGGCCAACGAGCTAAAACACCCGTTCGACATGCTTTTGTACCGTGCAAAAAGCTGTCTTAAAGCAGAAGGAGGCTATTTTGAATAAAATAAATTGGTTTTTAAGGAAGAACCAATTTGTTCTTTTTGTCTTTTTAACTCCTGTTTACTTTGTAATGCATCTTGTATAGTAATATGAATCGATGAATCGCAGCCCAATATAGCCGGAGATTAAAAACATCAATTGTCCGACAACGTCTACACACACTCAATGTTATATAAATTACTGCAAAAAGGATGCAAGGTTTCACATCTATTGAAAATTAGGTGAAGAAGTAGATTAGGTTATTTTCTCCTTTTGCGGGAATAAAAGAGGCTTGTGTACAACCAAAAATATGTATTTCATAATTGCAAAGGGCGTGGCAAAGAACATTTTTACCTCGGTGTTGTATTCCAGGATTGTTTTTATTTTAACTATGTAAGTAAAAGATGTATGCTGTAATCACTATATGATGTGTATGAACCGGTCGTCGGACACGGCAATAATTACAAGAGTTGTATGTTTTGCAAATACACTTTATTGGCCAGGCCCCATGTGCTCCGGCTTATGCTCAACTTAAATCTAAATCTAGCCCAAAACTTAGCTTAACCATTAAACCCTAAGAACGCATATTCAGTAGTCGACGCTGCCGGTTTT